>PVIH01004711.1:0-48037 GCA_004025045.1 Sigmodon hispidus | reverse complement strand
GATATAGCCAAGCATGATTTTGAACTTCTGGTCCTTCTGTCTCCGCCTCTCAAGTGGTGTGATTACAAGTATACGCTGCAACGTCAATTACAAGTACCCACCACAACACCACAATATTTGGTGCTGAGGATTGAACATATAGCAACATGAACTCCAGGTAAGCACCATCTCAACTGAACACAGCCCCAGCCACAGTGTCCTCTGTTGACACTGCATTGTAGACTGTTAACTTGTGGGTCTAACGAAGATCAACTCACACAGCTCTCACCTGGACAACATTGATGGGAGGCTTCTGTGGTGTGACCCTAACAGGCCCTGGTGCAAACCATCTCAGAGCTGTCTTCCTACTGAGGAGTACCAGCCATGTGCCAGGCTGTCACTGGGGCCCATAAGCACCAAGTCAGAGGCAGGGTTAGTAATGAGGGTCATCCCAACACAAGTGACACATACACTAAGGGAGAATGTAACACAGTGGAATCCTCTACTGTAGGGAGGGTGGAGGAGACAAAGGGGTTCCGTAGACAACAACACAGGGAAGCCTGGGACACACTGGGAAGGGCCCAGAGAAGACAGATCGCCAATGAGCCCTAAGGGACTCGCTAAGAGTCCTGAGCACAGCAAACACGGTGCTGGCAGGTCTTGCTCTCCCCACGTCCCTCTCCCTTGCGAAACTGTTAGATTAAAATCCTAAAACTAGCCACCAAGGTCTTCCCTTACTTGGTCCTTCCTTTTGACTGGCTAAGACTCCAAGGTCCAGCTGTGGAAATTCCTTATTTGGCTCCACTGGCTGACAGGTCCCACCGGGACTTACAACTCATCCTAGCACAGACTCCCCCCTTTACTCCTTAAAAACCTGCTCCTGCAGACACCTGTTGTTGCCTGTGCTCAACCCAGAGGCCATCACTCCTCCCCAGCTTGTCCCTGTGGGGTAATACATCTCCTTTGTGCTGAAAATCTGGTGTCTGGATGTGTTCTGGGCTGACTCGAAGGCCCCCTTTAAGCCCTGACTCTGCTCCTCTGTATTTTTGTGACCACAGACAGGCCCCTTAATTTTCCTAACCCTTGGATTCCACTTGGGGATTAATAATCAACCTTTTGTCTCACTCTGACTTTTTCCTCCACCATTCCAGGACTTGGCCAGTTGCCAACTTTCATTCTGTTTTTGAAAAAAATCTTTGAAATCTGTCTGTTGTCTAAAGATGACACTGTAAATGTCCCTCATCTTTTCTCTCAGGTAAAAGCATGACACTTGGTACCTGACCATTTCCAACAAAACCTCATTTCTCAGCTTTGAATTGAGTCATATCATTGAGCACATGGAGGTCTGAATCAAACATCATCCCAAATCAGAAACAAATGTTAGCATTTTTGTCACTTAGAAACATCTGACTATGTGCAAGCATGTAAGCTCTACCAGTATGCATGCAATTCTGCATGTGTATTTGATAGTTCAATAATGCACATCAGGACTAGAGAACTCACAGAATTCCATTTCTCCAAAGCAAAGTAGAGGGCAATGTGTTCTGGATTCTGATTGCCATTAGCAAAGTGTCTCAGTCCTGTATTCCTATACTAGGCCAGAAAATTTCCCACAATCCATTTCAGCCATATATATATATATATATATATATCTGGTTGAGTTTAAGACTTCACCTCTTGACTCCAACCTTCTCTCTAATGGTGTCTTTCCACCTCCTCACCTTTCAGATGGTCTGTTCTCATTATGACCTGCCAAATTGATCCATTTTCTTGGGGCTCTACCTCCCTAGTCAGCTACACACCAGACCCCAACTGGTAACGAATGCTTTGTTTACTTTGAAACTATGGTGCCGGCCATGACAAGAGCTGACCACCCTTTATGACCAGCCACTTACTCATTTTATTTATATCCACTCTGAGTTGGTAAGTATTCCTTGAAGGCGTCAGAAAACAGTCCCTTGGGCCATGTACTCTGACATCATCACAGTGCTAACACCTCTTGGCTACTCTATTTCTCTTCTTCTGATGAGAGGTGTTCATGGTTATATCTGAGTATTTCCCAGGGTTCTCAATGATGGTGATATGGGAGGATCTCCAGAAGCATGTGGACCAGTTATCATAGCCGATTTGGCAAAGTTCCAGGCTAATGGAGACTGTCTCAATCAAAAGGTAGAAGGCACCTGAGTGCTCTGCTACATTGTAACGATTTGACACTCAGTAGGTTTAATAAAATACTGATTGGCCAATAGCCATACAGGAAATATAGGTGGGACAACCACATGAGGAGAATTCTGGGAAGAGAAGAGGCAGTATCAGGAGATGCCAGCCAGCAGCCCAAGGAGAGACATGCCAGAACACCACTGGTAATGCCACAGCCATGTGGCAATAGATAGATTAATAGAAATGAGTTAATTTAAGATGTAAGAGCTAGCTAGTAATAAGTCTGAGCCATTGGCCTAACACTTATAAGTAATATAAGCTACTGTGTGTTTATTTGGGACTGAGTGGTTCCAGGACTGGGCAGGACAGAAGAGCCTCCATATATACCTAGAGGTATATATGGATATATACAATGTCTAAGATTATCATTCGTACACCCCCACACACAACACAGTGATCTTAGCACTGACATTGCACACTTTTATAATGATTAGATACAACTTTTAAAGTGTAGACTATTTTCCATATCTTTAATGGTGAGTAGTCTTTGCAATTATAGCTTTAAGAGTATTGAGTATCTTTTGCAAACCAATCTATCCCATTTCCAGGTAATATCCACTTGTTGTTGCTTTTCAAAAGCCCACCCACTTCTGTCCTTGAAATCTTCTCTAAATGAAAATGGTCTCAACCCTGAGTTCATGTTTTTGTGACTGAATGATTCCTTTTAGAGAAAAAGCTATCTTGCTACTTAACTGTGACCTGACTGCCCAGGAATGACTGAACCAGCTGGGACCCACAGCCACTTGAAGCTTCCTACAGCTATCATGGGTGCTTTGCTAGGCTGAGCTTCAATGTGCTGTTGCTGGAAGCCAATGCTCCGTGGCCTGGAGTGATTAAGAAAACTACATCTTTACACTAGTCAACATTTCTATTAGCGCTGAAGTCCTTTGACAGGCGTTTTGATGGACGTGTTGAAACATGACAGTGACAGTCCAGCATGAGTCATATAAGAACTTTAAAGGGGACTGAAATCTGTAGAACAGCAGACATGCTTCCTTATTATTACGGCCTGCCATGTAGCAGGTACCTGACCGCTGCTGGGTCAATAACTGGATGGTGAGTTCTAGAAAAGGCAGCCTTGTGCATGATTCAGGGTCTATGGGCCTGGTTCTAGGCCTTGCAGGGGTCTATGGGCTTGGTTCTAGGCCTTGCTTTGAACTTGCTCAGTGACTGGAAGAGAACTGATTTGCCTCCTCTCTGGGACCACAGGGCTCCTACACCATAGCTCTAATTAATATCCATTGATTTAATTACATAAGCAAAGTAAATCCAAAAGCCTCTGACTCCTGACATGCTCAGAGCCACTCTGCCTCCATGGCCTGGCTTCCTTACCTGTGAATTGGGACTGTATTCTATGAAGGAATCCCTATTTTGGGTCGCATTAGTTCACAATATCCAAGCCTATAGAAGGATTTTTATCCTGACCTGCTACAGTTAGACCTGGAATAGTGTCTAAAGAGCCATGTATGTGGGAAATACTTGGGTCCTCAGCTAAGCACAGTGCGATGGAATTTAACAGGTGGGGCCTAGAGGCAGATGTTAGGTCTTGAGTGGTGAGCCCTGGGATGATGCTTCATTCTTTTTCTCTGTCATGACCTGTCATGTGATTTCACCACGGCATGCTAGGCAGGCACTCCATCATTGATTCACACAGCCTTAACCCATGTCTAGAGCATTGTACAGCCAGTATTTGGCTGCCCAGCTCATCTCTTTGCTATGGAACTGTCATAGTCTTGCTTGGTAGGGGCTCCATCAGTATAGCCTGCAGGAACAACCAAGAACCTTAGTGTTAGGAAAAAAATTGCCAGCCAGGAAGGATACCTTTAAGGCCTGCAGCTGATGCCTCCTGGGGACTCAAGTTCTAGAAGATTCCTTGGGAAAAGGAAGCAGGTACATACAATTAACTTTGAAATGTATAAGATGTAAAGAAAACATTGGGGGCTAGATAGAAACACAGAGCTGTTTGGAAGCAAGATGGTACAAAATGCTAACCGCAGAAGATAGCTGATAGTCACACAATGCTCTCTATAAAAATGCTCCTAGCTCTGTTGAAAGTTTGAGATTTTTCATTATTAAATTAAAAAAAAAGATAATCATCACAACACATTCCCCAGGTGATTCTGGGGATGGGCCTGACTGGAAGCTTCCAGAGGAGATAAGCAAGAAGAAGCAGTTTGCTATGATCCCCCAGGGACTGCCCAGTGGGGCTGTGCTGATCTTTCTTTTCATATTTACAGTATACTAATGCTGAGATAATGGCTCCATGGTGAATGAGTAATCGTTATGGCAGTTAATAAAGTCCTCATCGCCTTATTAAACGCTGGGCCAGTCCTCTCACAGCAGATGGGAGGCAGTGCTGGCGTTCTCTGTCAAGCTGGTGGGAAGGCAGAAAGACTGGGTCAGAGATGCCTGAGACTGACTCCCTGCATGCTACCCAGAAGAAAGTCTTCACTCCACCATGGGTTTTGGCTTTCTGCATTACCTAATACATGTATGCTTTGTTTATAATAGTCATGCGATGTTTTAATAGCATTTGAAACAGGTAAGGCCTCTGGCCCTCCTTGCTGGAGTCAGGTAGACTTGGAAGTCTCTCTCTCTCTCTCTCTCTCTCTCCCTCTCTCTCTCTCTCTCTCTCTCTCTCTCACACACACACACACACACACACACACACACACACACACGTGGATATTGTGTCTTGAGAGCAAACAGATACATAAACTCCTCACTGCAAATGGGTTCCATGTCTAGTGGAAGTGGCATAGATAATGAAAAAAAAAAAAAAAAAAACCAAACCCCAAAAACCAGATTGAAAGGAACATGTCATGTCACCACTCTTGGAATACTACATAATGCAACCGAGGTTCTTTCTCTCCCCCTTCCATTCTTTTATTCTTCTTTCTTCAAGTTTTAGATGATTTCCTCCAAAAAAGCATTGCTGTTCACTTTGAGGTCATTTGGAATACCAGATTAGCACAAGAAAGAAAAGAATACAGTCTATGTGCTTGTGAGGCTTAATAAGGACTGACCTCACACTTGTCGCCTGCTTCTTCATGGCTATTCTTTGGGAAGCCCAGCAAAAATGCCAGCCCAGCTTCACCTGAGCCTGCACTAACAGCTGAGTATAATCAACAAAATGGAGACTGTACCTTTGCACTCTGCTGTGTGAAGAGGTTACCAAGCTTATTTCAACAAGTGTCTTAATTTCCTGAGTTTGTTTGTTTGGGGTGTGTGTGTGTGTGTATGTGTGTGTGTGTGTGTGTGTGTGTGTGTGTGTGTGTGTGTGTTCAGCTAGGTCCAGATAAAGGCAGGGAGTCGGATGGAAACTTATTTCTCTATGGAAACCCAGCTTTGTTGGCCAGGGAATTCACAGCCTAGTGCCAGGCATGATGGCATGCATTTACAATCTCAACATTCAGGAAACCATGGCAGGAGGATTGGTTCAAGTCTGAAGCCAGCCTGGGCTCTGAAACCTTGTCTCACAAACCAAAGCAACAACAGAAGGAGGTAATGAATTATGGGAATTGGACTACTTCACCTTGAAGGTCAAGAGGTCCATCTGTGGCCATCCCAAATTGGACTGATCGGAACAAGAGAAAATAATGGTGTCATGCTGAGCCCAACCATCTAAGAACCAGGAGTCCGCTCAGGTTCTGGCAATTTGATAGTCTAGGTATATGTATAAGTTCTAGAGTCTAAAGACTGATGAATATGGAATTGTGATGTCCAAGGGCAGGATAAACGGAATCCAATTCCCAAAGTAACAGAGAGTCCCTGTTCCTTCTTCAGTGTGTTCTACTCCCTATTTCCCCAACTCCACCCCATGCACCACCCCCTCACCCCCACCCCCACTCCCTGTTGGCTCTCCTTATTTGGTCCATGGATTCACATGGAAGCCTCACTTGGACAAACTCTCAAAACACACCTAGAACTCACAATTTACCCAGTATCTGGGTGACACTTAGCCCAGCCAAGTGGATGCAAAATTGTTGATTGCTTTACTTATGAGCTGTCTGCTACAAAACACAATAGAAGCCAGGGTTTAGCCTGGGATTCCATAGCTCAGTGTGGCCATTTAGTGTTTTTTTTTTTTTTTTTTTTTTTTTAATGGCTTTTGGCTTTTGTTTTCAAGTCAAAGCTTTGTGCCACTTTGAAGGATTTCCTTACCCTCCCTGTTACCCTGGCTCTTCCCACTTTACTGATGATGCAAAGCTGGTTCTCTGACATACGCTTGTTGTGTTTCCGCTTACATGTGCCCGGTGACCTGGGTCCAGAGAGACTTGAGAAGCAGAGCCTCTCTGGAGATACAGTCCTGTCTGCTGATGCCTCCCCACAACTGTGCCAGCAAACATCAGAGGACCCTTCACCTCTGAGACATCTAAACATGAAGACTATGGTGAATGCCCTCTTCCCACCCCACTTCTCTGAAGCTGCTGGTTCTCCGAGTGTAGCCCACAGACTACACTCATACTTCTAAGAAGCTATTTGCTTTCAACATGGACGGCAGAGGCGACGATTAAAACAACTAGAGTATCAGAAAACAGCCGAACAAGCCATTGCATGCTTCTTTAATTTTCCTTACATTTGCTTGTTTAGACTATTTGCATGAGGTCACAACATGTGTGTGAGGGTCAGAAGACAACTTGTGAGTGTGAGTCCTTTCTTCTACCACGTAGGCTCCTGAGACTAAACTCACATTCTCAAGCTTGGTGGCAAGTCATCACCTTTACCGGTAAGCCATCTCACCAGCTCATGTTTTCTCACTAGTGTTTCTGAATCAATATCACTTAAGGACAAACAGGAAGAAAATGATTGCCCATACATTTGCATTGTACTAATTCTTTGAGATAGATTCTCACCATGCAGCCCTGGCTGGCCTGAAATTTGATGTAGGCCAAGAGGGTCACAGACTTCCAGCGTTCCTCCTGCTTCTCTCTCCTGAGCACTGGGACTAAGGGCGGCTTCAGCCCTTGCTAGTCTGTGAGGCGAGAAGAGCACAGAAAGCCCCTGGGCGCGCAGAGGAACAGCTGCTTCCTGGAGGTAGGATGTGTGGGACAACATTGCTGAACTGAGTGCCATTCATGATTTCTCCCTCGAAAGTACTAGCCAGGCCCAGACCCACTTAGCTTCCAAGATCAGATACGATTAGATGCCCTCATCACAGGGCAGTGTGGCTGTACATCTATTCACTTTCTGAAGAACCAACTATGATTTGTCAGGCTCCAATATCTGACAAACATATTTTTTTAAAGTAAAGAAAGCCTATCGCCCCAAGGAAGATAATTGGTAGAGTTTGTTGACAACATGAAATTATTTCAAGCTCCCTCCTTGACCCAAAATATACTATTTTCTAATACATCTGTTATCTTTCTCTCTTACTGGGAATCGAGGGCTGCCAATGGTATTGTCCTTTGTCTGGGTCCAAGCCTCCATCAAATAACATTGAAGTGCCTTCTCTAGTGCCTGGACTGTGGCAGGTGCTAAGCTGAAGCTGCTTTCTATCACAGTGAGGTTAAATAAAAAGCATCATATTGTTTTATATCAGATTTAGATAAATACATGAGTTGAAGAATAAATACATGAGTTTGTGATGATGTATATTTAAAGGACCCTTCTTGACCTCTATCTAGCTATCTTACTTCCTGGTTCAACTTTCCTAGCTCTAGGATTAAAGGTGTGTGCCACCACTGCCTGGCTCTGTTTGGCCTGGAACTCACAGAGATCAGGAGTGATGGAATTAAAGGCATGGGTCACCACTCCCAACCTTCTTGGCTTAGCTCTGTGGGTGGCTCTGTCCTCTGATATTCCAGACTATTTTTATTAAATATACAATATATTCATGCTGATCCCCAAGTAAATAATTCTGAAAGTAATTCATAATTCTTTCATAGCAGGAAACAATGCAAAGACAATGGGGTTATAATGATGTCATAACAACCATTTAATATTGAATTTTAGGATAAATTATCAATTCTTTAGGAAAATAAATAGAACTATGTGTAGTGGCTAAAAAGGCATACAATAACACAGTCTTATCAGAATGTCTCTCAAAGCTGATGGCTCACGTTAGTTGGGTTTTTGTCCTGCTATGACAAAAGGCCTGTGAAAAGCAATTTAAAGGACAGATGATTGACTGTGAGTCATGGTTTCTGAGGGATTTCTCTATCAGGGCTGTGAGAGCATGGCAGAGCTGAACAGTTGTTATCATGACAACCAAGAAAGGTACAGGAAGTGGTAGGTCATGGGCTATCCCCCAAAGAAGAGCCCCACAAACTCCTTCCTCCTATAAGGTTCTACATCCTACACTTTCACTCTCTCACAATAATGTCCTCTTGTTATGAATTCACCACAGGATCAGTAATTCCACTGTTCAGGTCAGAGAGTTCATGATCTAATAATCCTCTTTGGAGACCCCTCCCAGACTAGCTAGAGGCATTTATTAACACAATTAAGTTGGCAATAGAGATCGCCATCACAATACTTAAAAACAGTTGCCCACAGCACTGATGCCAGTGTAAACAAGGCCATCTGTGTCCTGACACTTTGGAAGCTCAGTGTTGAATGATGGCTCCGTCATTATGCCATTAGCAGTGCCTCTCGCTCAATTAACCAGATGTGTTTTCCAAACACTGATAACACTACTATCAATGCTTCGGGTGAACTCAGATTGTGTGATGTTTGGGCACAGATGACACTGAAAAGTGTAGAAGGGGAAATGAAGCCAGAATAGATTGGACAATAGCAACATAATATTCAAGGGAAGGAGGAAAGGGGGGAAGAGAGGAAGGAAAGGTGGCTAATAGAAGAGGTTATGAAAAACGCTAGGTACCCCTTGGTGGGACATGGAAAAGCTCTTTGGAGCACATTCTCCAAATGCTTCCAATGTTCAGGAGTGGCTGGGCCCATCTTATATGGAGCAAGGCTTCCTGTATCTTGTGATCCAAAGCCTGTGGAATCTCCACAAAGTGATGTGGTCTCCTTGCTTAACTTGTAGGGATAGTGTCTGTGTTTTTGGAAAGGTATTTCGCTCCAGTGAGAGGGTTGTGCAACAGTAAGGAAAAGGCATCATAGAGGCTCATAATTAACCTGAACACTCTCCCTCAAGACACAGCCACAGGCAGCACCAGCAACCTGCCTGCCAGTTCCAGTCTAGGAATCCTGATTGCTGTGTTGGTTGTTATGGAAACAGACCACACTACCTCCTAAAGAATTTATTATCCCAACAAATCTATTTTTTTTTCCACTAGTTAGAGGCCATCCAAATGAGTGGTCCATATGCTAGGAACAAGGAGCCCCAAAGAGCAACACTGGTGATTATCAGATACTTCCTCTAGGAGCAGGAAGTCAAGCCCAACTAGCCATCTCCAGTGAAACAGACTGGCAAGGAGGCCAGCTCAAGAGATGACAGGCTGTAGATAGAGCGTCAAAGACCGACCTGGGGACACACTAGGGCCAGCAGCATACAGTAATGAGTACAGTCTGCTGGGACCTGTCCCATTCTACAGGAACCGATGGTACTTGAATACAGACGAGACTGTTCGGAATATTAGCTTTGTTTTAAGCATAGCAGTGAACATGTCCACCTAGATGCTGCCAATTCTGGAGTCTTACTACTGCTGACTGGAGCTAAGACATTAACTGTAAACTGCACAAGCCAGGAATTTCTTTCTTGAGACCAGGTATCATGTGGGCAGTCCACAAAGTCCTTTTGTAGCCAAAGATGACCTGGACTTTTTGGTTCTCTACATCTACCTTCAGTGTTGGGGCTTGAACCAGGACCTGTGTGTGCTAGGCTAGCATTCTACCAATTGAGCCAGATTTCCAGCCCACTAACCTTCTGTAGACAGAGCCACATTTTACCATTGACATCTTGTGGCTCTTGTTAACATTTACCCAAATAATTCTACTGTGACTTTCAGTTCTCAGGGGCCTCAAACTGATCTGCATAGCCAGTTTGCTGATTGCTACAGGGGTATTTAGAATCTACGACTCAATTTTAATATCTGTCTTAGAAAAATAGAAGTCAATTCCCTGTATCACAGTAACTTTGTCTCTTCTTTCTAAACAGTAAATGGTTTTATTTTTCCAAGCAGAGCAGTGGCTGATTAATATGTAGAAAAACAGGAGAATTTTGTCTGATTCAAGAAAATTCTTCTGTTTAGTGAAAGAGGGTCTGCCTAGAAAACAGGCTGTTAAAATTTTAGTAAGCTATAAGCAGGACTGATTTTCCTTTGAAATTAAGATATCTGGGAGAGGTTAAGAAATATACTTTTATTTCCTGAGAAAAATAGAAAATAAGTACGGAAGAACTGATGGCTTAGAGCCACCAGAGGCAAAGCAGCCCTAGCAAGACTGTCAAACTCTGGATTCCCATGGACACATGCTGCTCTCAGCTAGTGTTTCCCTTCTGACACCTCCCACGAGGCCCTTCACCAGCTCCCAGGTCTCTACATTGCATGGTCTCCTCAGGGAAGCTAGCCTGTAGTACATTGCATGGTCTCCTCAGGGAAGCTAGCCTGTAGTACATTGCATGGTCTCCTCAGGGAAGCTAGCCTGTAGTCGGTTCACGGGATCTCTCAAGGCTTGGCCCAGGCTTCACTTTTTCGATTATTTTTTTTTAACTCTTTAGTAACAATCTCAGGGGATTGTGATCAGTTAATTACTCTCTTCCTTAGGATGGGCTGTCTCTCCCTCCTTCTCAGCCACAGTCCCCTCCACTAGTTAATGTGTGAGGTCAGGATCTCAGGGGACAGCTCTCATAGTGGTATGATAGGGATGAGAACCTGGCACAAGGAGATGTAGTCACAGACCCTCGTCTCCAGACTGCCACCAGGTAACTGAGTGACTCTGATCAGCCTCTCAATGTCTCTGGGCGTCATTCACCTCCCAACTACGGTAACATTCTGTGTATGCTCTATCCGTGAGTCCCTTATACTTGACAATGAGGGAGATTTCCTAAGGTGGTGTCCTAAAGTCAGCACACCTGACTAGATATTGATCTGATTGTATTTCTCTGGAGATGAAACCATTGTTTTTCCACTCTTGAAGGCACAGGGAGTCTTTCACTGTTTTTAAGTATCAATAGATACTTTTATGGAAAATGGACAAGGTGTGGGCACTTGCTAATACACACACACACACTGAATAATAAACAGAAAAGGGTAACTTCTGGGGGCATTCTGTCAACATGACATGTTTTGGAGTGGGCTGGAAATCGAACCCAAGGCCTTGGACATCAATGGCAAGAGCTTGTCACTAAGCCACATCTCCAGATTCTCCCCACATTTTAAACTGTTGCATAACCAGTTCATTCCTGGCCACAAGTAAAGCTAATGTCTACTCCATGATTTTAGCTAAGTCCCTTAACTTTCCTGAGTGCTGGCTTTCTTGTCTATACAAGAGAGATGGGCTAGTGCTGGGCCACCCAACCATGGCATTGTTTGAGGACTATCTAAGGCAACTTGGATCATGACTGGTGCAAGTAGGTATTAATATTAAGGCATATTATTCCATAAATGGTTAGAAAGCATCACTCTACTAGGATAATGAATAAGGTTTCTTTGGAGGTGTGTATGTGTGCTATTGGGGATGAAATCCAAGGCTTAGCGCATACTAAGCAAGTGTGCTAGCCTTGGGCTGGCACACTCATCCTCAAACTAGACTATTTTTACTGTGAGTTATGCAGAATACAGTGTGTGGCAAGGGAGGTGTGTTTTCGCATGTGGCTACCATGCATTTAGTTTAAGTAGAGGCTTTACAGTCCAACAGCACAGATAAATGTTGTACATTAACATACAGCATCCCTTTGGCCTTGTAATGCACTCCACATTATAGAGCTGGGTGGGGGGGGGGCTGGGATTTTGATAGCCCCGCCTTTTCTAGGCTGAAAAGCAACAAGGCAAAAAAAAATTTAAATTGCATATTTATTCACGCAGCCATCTGGAAATCTCAGGGCTATTATTTTGATCAAAAGAGGAACATGATTTTCAAAGTAGGACAGAATGAGAGATGAATATAATTTTTCTGCTATTACAATATTATTAGCAACTATATTAGAAAAGTTGAGAGCTGTTACTCACCCATCAGGAAAATAATTTTACATTTCCTCAAATCCTCCATTAAGCCTTTAAAATAAGAATAATGTAAATTATTGTTAAGAAATACTGTGCTGAAGCCCTGACTCTACTCATGCTTTGTAGCATGTATCCACAAGGAATAAACAGGTTGCGGTGAACTGAGGGTAGTGATGTTCCGGCTTCTCTTAACCCAGTATTTTTTATTTAATACAGACTTTTAAGTCTAAGTGTAAAACGGATACCATCAAATAGTTTGCTCACAAGGAAAGTCAACATTTTGTCTGTTTTTTTGGTTTTGGGGTTTAATTATTTGTTTTTGTGATGGGGTCTCACTGTGTGTCCAAAGCTGGCGTCAAACTCAGCTGGACTTCAAACTCTACACTCTTTTGCTTCAGCCCTCTGGGTGCTGGGATTACAGGTGTGCACTATATCTGGATATAAAGTCAGTCTTAAACTTTATATTTGCATTTTTTTTAAATATCAGTTTGTTCTTTGAAGCATTTTTATCTTTAAGGGGTTCATATGTGCACACATTGTATTTGATTGGAATCATTCCCACTCTTCCTTCTAACTCCTAGATCCATCACACCCTGACCCAATACTTCACATTTGCAACCACCCCGTTTAACGAAGAAAAATTAATATACAAGATGTCTAGAAGACAAACAGTTTATAGCTAGAGCAGACAATGTCACTTCTGTTTTAAGTTGTGATATAAAATTTCCTTTAAAATATCTATATTTATTTATTAGTTGTGAGTCTGTTTGTAGAACAAACCAAACAAGCAATAAATATGATCAGTAGTACACAGCAGTAATCAATGTCTGTGAGAACAGGCTCTGAATTTTGGGAACCACTGCTTTAAGGAGAAATGATTCAGGACAGGGAAAAGGATGAGCAACGTCTGGCATTAGTGGGATCCTAAATGATTTCAGATTACCCAGTGCTGGAATGGGAACTTCAGGGGCAAGAAGATAAGTGCTGCTTTTCTGGTCCCACAAGCAACAGGCTTGACCTACACAGGGGAGGGATGGGGGATGTTGGGGGAGACAAGAGAAAGACTGATTGGGTGTTCTTACTGGGGTTTGTAACTCAAGGTTCCATACATGCTGAGCAAGGAAACTGCTAAGTTATATCCCTATCCCCTAAAGGTTTTTTTTTTTTTTTTTTTTTTTTTTTTTTTTTTTTTTTTTTTTTTTTTTTTTTTTTTTTACTATATATACATATAGTAAATATATATTACTTGCATGTTTGTGCACTACATGTGTGCATGGTGCCCACAGAAGCCATAAAAGGGTGTCAGATCTCTTGGAAGCCAGGTTACTGATGGCTGTGAGACTCCATATGGATGCTGGGAGTTGAACCCAAGTTCTTTGGAAGAGCAGCTAGTGCTCGTAACCAGGGAATCATCTTACCAGCCTCTCTCAATTCTTTAATTTGCGGGGGGGGGGGGGGATCTTACTAAGTTGTGCCAGTTAGCTTTGAACTTACCTTGTAGTCCAGGCTGGCACTGAAATTTGGATATTCTGACTTGGCCCCCTGAACAGTTGGGATTACAGGCCTGTGCCATGGCCCTGCTGGTGTCTGGAATTTTCTGTTAAGTCAGGTACAGAGCATTTCTCACATGTTCTGCAGTGTACCAGCTTATCTGAGCATCTTTGAACATATTTGTAATTTAAGAAGGTGGCCACATTTATTGTGGTTATTTTCTTTGTTTTCAGAAAAGCTCATATGGCTATACCCTATTTCAGTTTAAAAATTATTTTTAATTAATAATCATATATTTATACATGTAGTAAAATGTAGTAATTACTAAGTTGTATAAATAATTTTCAGTGACTTGGGAACATGCTTATATAGCAATATATTTAAAAAGTGTAATGAGATTTATACAGACACATAGATTCTCAATGGGGTAAAAATACTGAAGTGGGGCATACCAGAATGCTATCTATGTCTTTGGTAATAAAGTTTTAGATGGTTCTAGTTTTCTAGTTTAAAATACTTCTACAGTGAGTCGTGATGTTGTAACCAGGGATAAAGGAACCTTCATACAGCAGCCAACCATCCCACCTGCAGCTGAGACAGAGCTGGCTGTAGACAGGCTGGGTGATGGGTCTGTTACAGCTCATGATTCTGGGCCTTCTCTGATGATCACCACAATCATTTGGTGACTGTTATTTTTACACAACTGCTATTTCTGTTCTCATCAAATAACACTTTATCTATCCCTTCATGGATCAATGGGGAATTAGAGCTGGGGTTATTTAAAAAGCAAATTACTTGTGTGAGTTACACACAAGAGATTAAACCTATTTCCACAAACCACGGTGACTCCCCCCCACCCCCGAGTACACAGGCTAGAATGTGTACTAGGCAATTATGAAGTTCATCTTTTACAAACACGACTAAATTCACAGCATTTGGTCTACTTTCTGTTCTGCATGAAGTGGATATTTTAGTTTTCAAGTGACTATTTTGAGATATGGTCTCATGTATCCCAGGCTACTCTCACTAAACTTACTATGTAGCTAAAGATAATCTTGAACCCATAATTCTTCTTTCTCTGCATGATAAGTATTGGGATTACAGGTATGCACCATTGCGTTTAGGTCAGGAAAGCCCAGAGACTGAACCCAGGGCTATGAACATATTAGATAAGCACTTCTTAGTCCTTTGAGAAACTTTTAGCATCCTAAAAATGACAAAATAGTACTACCTCAGGATGTGTATTGTATTGAATCCCAATGGGACATTGTAGTACAGTGACTGCTATCTGGGGAAAAAGAAATGTTTTCAACTCAGTTAGCAACAATTGTATCTCAGATAAACCCCACTGGCTGTTCCCACCTCTGTGAAGTTTTTATGTTCCAATTAAGTTTCAAGACTACTGAGCTCAAGATCATGACTTTACCATGTGACCTCGCTATGCTGTAACACGTGTAATGTGTAATTTTCAGTGGGGATGGGACAGTGAGTGTGTCCCAAACATCTTAACCAGAGCATTCACTTCTCACTGAGCTTCTTGGGAGTCATGTTCTCTGGGCAGTTATGAAATGCAAGTCTTAGTAATGACTCCCTTTGGTTCCTCATCACAATAACTCATGTGCAGTGGCCAGGGGAAAACACTCTGTAGTATTTAATCTATTTAGTTGGTGTTAAACAAAGAAAGCATATTTGAAGCTATGTATGCTAATTAGCAAAGGAAACTCACCTCCTGTGGTGTCCTCTCCAAACACATTTAGTTGATCATCGCTCTGTTGTAAAAATAAACATAGCATTAGACAGTAACATTAACAGATATGTTTAAGGTCCCTGCTAATATTAAATGCTTGACATTGGAAACAACCTCATTAAGGAAAGAACTTTCCAAATACGTATCCAGATAAGAAACAGGATTTCCAAAGTTACGTTGTTGCAAGCCAGGCAAAAGTAAGGGACAACGCTGAAGGGTCAGCCTGGTCCATGTGCCCTCGGAGTCCGTGGTCTGTTGACAACTGGTACAGAATTAATTCTCATTCTTTATGCATAAATTATGTGTGTACAGAAAAACTAGCTTCAAGAAGACAACATTCAACATTAGAAGCTAGTGGACAGCCTTGGTCACATCTGTTTTATGAACACCCTCTAATTTAAAGTCAATGTTGGCAATTTTTCAGTAAAGGGCCAGGGAGTAAGTATTTTTGATATGAGCCTTATTGTCCCTGGCTATTGTTACAGCTTGTTAGTTCCTAATCACAAAATGTGGAAAGATCAAGTGATCATCCTTTTCTCCTGCTGTTTATCTTTAGCACTCTAATGTAACCTTTGGCTAGGTGACTTTTCCTTATAGAGAAGCCCAGTGGATTTGGGGAGACATATTTATAAAGACTCATCTCTTGAGGACACTCACCACCTACACCATTGCCTGCCTTATTTCCTTATTTCCTTACCCAGAGGTTACCACAAATGCAGCTTGGTTTTAACTGTCACTTTGACACAGCTTACAGTTATCTCTGGAAAGAGACTTAGTAGAAATTATTTAGATGGAGTTGACCCAAGGACATATCTGTAGGAAATTGTTTTGATTCTCAATTGATCAGTAAGATTTAGCCCACTGTGTCCTAGGTTGAGTCCTGACCTACATAAGAAGGCCAACGAAAAAGTAAGTGGGCAGCCGTGTGGCTTTTGTTTCTATGGTGTGATGCTTCACTGTGGATGTGATGTAACTGGATGTTTGACTTTTCAATGGTGGACTTAGCCTGGAATTGTAAGTTGCAGAAACCCTTTCCTTTCCGAAACTGCTTTTAGTCACGGCATTTTATCATAGCCACAAATATAATGATGCCAGAACACCACATATAGACATTTCTTTCCATGAAAGAATGAATTACATGAAAAAGCAATTTCGGATATCTAAGGATACACTTGTATTTAAATGTATATGTATATGTGCATGTGTATATTTGCTATTCTTTTATTTTGGGAGTGTATTCTGGATACATTTCTGTCAATACAAGATGTTCTCAGCATATTATTCTTGGTTTCACAGTATTCAGTTTTGTGATTGGAACAAAAATTAATTTTTAACCTGCTCTTTATTGATGAAGAGAGCTGTTCTCACTGGGACTGGTTTAGGGAAGGGTGGCTCAGCAGATAAAGTTATATAAATACCTCTTCACACAGGCATTTCTGCAGGGCAAGTTCTGGGGTTGCAAATTAAATAGCTTTATAATTTTGATAGCTTTTTGTCAAATTAGTCTCTGTAGAGATTACAGTGCTCTGCAAAAACAATATCCATGGCACTTTCTGTTGTAAATAGTTTAGGTCCTATTCTCAGCCCTGCTTAACCTCAAATAATCACACACAGGCTTATATTAATTTTGTGCTAATAGACCCAGGGTCCAGGCATATACCTTGCTATCTTCTTCATCTCAATTTAACCCATCTTGTTCAGCGGTGTGGCTCGGTATCTTTTCTCAGAGCAGCATTTCCTCTGCATCTCCTGGGAGCTTCGGGGACTTTGGCGTCTCTGTCTGGCGTCTCTGTCTGCTCTGAGATGTTCCTGAGTTTTCTTAGCCTTGTAGCCTCACCCACACTTCCTGTTTGCCTTTGGCCAATCAGCTTTCATTAAACCCATAGGCGGGACAAATATTCACATTGTCAGCATAATCCCACTACAACTTTCCTCAAACTTTTTCACTTAATTCTCTTGGATGCCAAAGTCAGTTCCATGAGGTCGGCTGGTTACATGGACCCCCTGAGGCATTCTGCATAAAAAGCACTTTGTCTAATCACAGGACCTTAGCACCTTGTGAGAATCTGAGCCTTCAGGGCATCTTTCTTGCTTGTCTTCTTAGATTTGTCCTTGTCTCTAGAGATACTGCAGTAGGAAAGGATGTGTGGTGGAGTGATTCAGGGACACTCACAGTAGTTAATTCTCTCTGGAAACAACCTCAGAACTCTTCAGGGACATCCAGTCTCGATAGTTCCCTCACTGGGGGAACGGGCACGATTCCAACCATTCCTGCCATCCTCTACCCCTTGTCATTCTGAAGATGGAGAAACTGAGAGGCCTCTGCCAGTGCCACCATGCCCTTGATGAAATCAGCGGTGGAATGAGATCCATGCTTTTCACCATCTTGAGCAGTTCCAAAGATTTAGTTCCATTAGCAGAGCAACCAGGCAGGTATTGGAGGTCTTCTACTGCCCTTTGGACCTCTGGCCTTAGCCCCCAGGATCCTGCAGTCTGTGCCTGAGAGCTGGGATGACTCTGAATCAGGTGGAGCTATGATGCTCCCTCCAGGGTCAAGAAAGCCTGAATGAAGCAGGACTACCGGTCTACTGGGCTTTTACCCCTGCACTGTCTTGAGAGCAATACCATTCACGTCTCTGTACAAGAATCCCTGCTTCAGGTGCAGCCTCTAAGGAGGCCAGACCACTGTACTTTTCTGGAGCAATCAATATGCTTGTCCAGAATGCACAGTCAGTAAAAGGGTCACTAACATTTGGTAGACAATGACCTGCGAGGGCTGGAGAGATGGCTCAGCCGTTAAAGGCTAGGCTCACAACCATAAATATAAGAGAATGACCTGCGAATCAGAATCTGCTCTCCCCTGGTCAGATAGTTGTTAGATACATCTAGGTGATGTCAAGAAGAAGCTGAGTTTCCATCCTTAGTCTTTAGTATTGTTAGACTACAGGATAATACAATGATGGGCTGAGATGTAGCTCATCTTTTCTGTTTATGGTAGCACGTATTGGGGTTTGATGAAAGTTAATCTGCATTCCTAAAACAATGGACCACATTGCAAAAGGGCCCTCCTCATCTCTATCTGGCTTCTGGAGTTTGACCTGTTTTTATTTTTAGCTCTTATTCACAGCTATCTATTCTGTTTGCCCTGAGGCTTTGACTGAATCATCCTTTATTTCTATTAGGTTACTGGTAGTGAATAGGTTTCTGGAGCATAGAAGGGATTGTCATTTGTTCTTAGGAATGTCATGCCCAAGATGGGAAAATCCAGATGAAGGAAATAGTTGATGGAGGATATAGTTCTCCAGTGATTCTCAGTATATCTCACACTTCTAGAATAAATCTTCTGTAAATAAAATTATAGACTCAGTGGCAGAGTGCTTTCCTAGAACACCCAAGGCTCTGTTTTTTTATTCCCAGTCCTTTAAAATAAAACCAACCTTTTGCCTAGAATTTGTGAAGCCATACATTTAATTTACAGCAAAACCAACCAGCCAGCCAACCAATCAACAGTAATGGCTAGGGTTGTAGCTCAGTGGTATAGTACTCCTGGCATGCAGATGCAGGTAGTCCAGAGTTTAGAGTCGAGGCATTGCAAAAATAGTGTTTGTTTGGGTTGGGTATGTAGTTCTATGGTAGAGTTGTTTCTATGAATGTTCAAGGGCTTGGGTGTAGTCCTTAGCCCTGAAAAGAAACACTTGCTTTAGTGAACAAGATGCTGGAGGCCTCTGGAGGTACAGTCTTGCCTCTTCCCATGCTATGTACATTCTGCATGAAAGATGCTAATTTGGGGAAATACGCTGGACAATGAGGAAAGGTATATATAGTCCTATTTTGGACCATCTGATGTGTTATTTATGTTCAGTTGCACTGAGGTTTCCTCTCTACTGAGGTGAGACTTGAGAAATCTTACTGCTCTAATCACCAAAATTCTACAGAGTGCTATGGAAGCGTCTTTGTGTCGATGCTGTTTTACTCAGTCCATTCCATACAGCTGGCCTTCTGTCACCTCGAGTCTGCATCGAGGAGTTAGGCATTATGGGTACAATGAGGCAAGGTGACTTTCCACAGCCTTAAACTAAAGTTTAAGGGACATGGTATGGGATAATCCATTTTCTGAACTGACAAAGAGAACATACATATAGGCAGGAATTTTATGTAAACATCATTTGTGACACACAAACATGGAGTCTAGAAGCTCCCTGCAGTGATACAGTTAATGCCAGCAAAGGGTGTCTGTGATGGCCGGAGAGCAAGAGTGTAAAATCACCCACCTGCTGTGCCTGCTGCATGTTTGGGCTCTCTATGTGGTGTGCTGATAACTGTTGGGAAAACATTCATAACTCAACAAAAGGCATATCATCTCCTCATGTAAATGCTCAGAGAAACTCCAGCTTCTTCTGCAGGTTTTCAGGTCTGTACCCACCATTCTCCAGTCAACAAATACTCCTTTCTCTATCCCCGTGTCAAGATGCAGAGATTAAAAAAAAAAAAGATCATTTTTATGTGTATGGGTGGGTGTTTTGCCTGCATGCATGTCTGCATACTACATGCATGCAGTGCCCATGGAGGCCCAAAGAGGCATTAGATCAGCCGGGACTGCAGTTTTAGATGGCTATTAGCCACCGTGTAAGTACTGCGAACTGAACTCAGGTCCCATGCAAGGGTAGTAATTGCACTTGCCATTTTTGATCCATCTCTTCAGCTTTGTTTGTTTTATGAGACAGGGTCTCATTGTACAGTCTTAGCTGACCTGGAAATCACCATGCAGACCAGTCTTGTTTTTGAACTTAAAGACATGCCTCTTCTGCCTGTGGAGTGTTGGGATTCCAGGTGTTCACCACTGCATTCCACTTCAACAGGGATCTAACAATGGACCATTAAGCTTTCCTATTCATCTGAGAAGAGAGTTTTTGAAATCTCTTGTATATCTAGCAAAGGGGAAAAAAAAAACAACACAAAAACAACCCAACGTGTATACAAAGTGGTAATTTAGTCACACTCAAGTGTTTAGTCTGCAGCAAGCTTCATCTGTCACTCAGTGAAGTGCACACTATTAGAAGACCACACACAGGAGAGCACTTGTATAACTGGTAAACAGAGACAGAAAAAATACAGTGTATTCCTGGCTAACCCTTCCCCTGCTGCCCCAAATTGCAGGTTCTCCATATGAGAGGTTTCAGATGTTTATAGACTTCCCTCTGTAGGAGTACCACTTTTCTTTCTTAACGTATAAATTGAAATGCTGGTGTTTCTAATCAGTAAGTTTGAGGAAAACATTTTCGCAGTAGTCTATAGGTTCATTATTTCATAGCTGTATGTTTATGTCAAATCACTTGTCTTCTGGAAGATGCTGAGTGAACCAGGGTCACCTTTCTCACACACTGTATGCAGCCCTGTTGGGACAAAGGGTTCTGTGAAGCTGGCACGCTAAGAGGAGGGGCAAAATTGGAGGTTCTCAAAGGTTTGCATTGTCATTATTTCTATGTGTGTATGTCTGTTGGAATGTATGCCATATGTGGGTAGGTGCTGGTAGAACCAGAAGACATCAGCTCACCTAGAGCTGGAGTTGCAGGCGGTTGTAAGGTGCCTGACCCAGGGGCTGGGAACTGGACCTGCAGCCTCTAGAAGAGCAGTGAGTGCTCTTAACTGCCAAGCCTTCTCTCCAACCTGTCAACGTTTTCCCTTTGTTTTTTTCCTCACTTAGAGTGAGGATGACATTTGGGGAGATAGCCAAGTTGGTTGGGTGTATGTTGCATAAGAGTATCTGAGTTCAAACCTTACCATCCACATAAAGAAGCAGGTGAGGTCACAAGTACTTGTAATCTTAATGCTACCTAAGGAGGAGTCCTGGGACTCGCTGGCCAGTTATTCTTGCTGAATTGGTGATTTCCAGATTCAGTTAGAGATCTATCTAAAAAAAAAAAAAAAAACCAACCAACCAACCAACCAACCAACCACACAAACAAACAAACAAACAAAAAAACGTGGAGAGCTATTGAGGAAGGTATTACATATTGATCTCTGGCCTCAGCAAATGCAAACATGTGATGTGGGATGTCTTTCTGTACACTGTGAATACCATTGATTAATAAAGAGCCTGTTTTGGCCAATGGAAAGGCAGGCTGGAAATCTGAGCATAGTTAAAGGGGAAGGAGGGCAGAGCCACACAGAGACTCTACAAACTGTCACTCAAGGAAGCAAGATGTAAAAGCACAGCTAAGCCATGAGCCACAAGGTAAGACACAGATTAATAAAAATGGCTTAAGTTGTAAGCGGTACTTGGGAATGAGTCTGAGCCATAGGCCGAGCAGTTTGTAATTAATATAAGCCTCTGAATAACTATTTTACATGCTGTGGGAAAGATTCCTTGGGACAGTAGACTCCTCCCCACCCTCCTTTTCTTTGGGTAAATCGGAGGCTCTGTAGTTCTGAACACCTCTCAATTCTCGCCATTATACACAGCTTCCCAGAGACTGCTCCAAAGTCATCCAAAGCCTAGCTGCTGTCATGCACCAACTTCTCTACTCTCATTTTTCTTCTTCTTTAATGTTTACTTTTGGTTCCCTGAGAGTCTAAGAGCAAGGCTGGGTAAAGACTGACAGAGATGGTGACTGTGGGGTGGACAGCCAAGGCGATGAGGAGACAACACCCAGGATGCATTTGGGGATCAAAGGGACAGGTCAAAGTGTTTTGCCACAGACCTTCTAGCTCTTTCTCTATCTCCCACCCACCCTTGCTCCCTCCCTCCCTCCTTCCCTAGAAATCAGGCTAGTGGCCTCCCTTGCAACTCTCTTTCTAGGGTAGAGAGTTGATAAGAAAGCATGCTGCTGCTCCCCACATAGCTGTAGGATAAGTCAATGGTTCCAATTAGTGCCTATTCTTTGCCATGTAGTGATGGGGAATGTCTTTCTGTACTCTGTGAATATCATTGGTTAATAAAAGAATGGTTTTGGCCTATGGCAAGGCATCTTAGAAGCAGGTGGGAGATCCAATCATAGATGAAGGGGAAGGAGAATGGGGTCAGACAGATGTGATTTAGCTGCCCAAGAAGCAAGATATATGGAAATAGGTAAGCTGTGGGCCATGCGGCAAGTCAGATGAAAAGAAATGGGTTGAATTAAGATGCAAAAGCTAACTAGCAATATGCCTGAGCCACAGGCTAATCATCATGTAATTAACATGAGCATCTGTGTGTTTCTGTAGAACTGTGGGTTTGTGGGTCCAGACCACAGGCCAGACAGACCAGAAACTTACACAACAATGTAGCCTAAACCAGACCAAGTCATGAGGTGCAGAGCACATCTCACCTTCCCCATCCCAAACACCTATGAGTCAGAGACCTCCTTTTTTTTTTGTGGAACTGAAGGGTCTGTTTCTCCCTCCAAGGCTCTTGTCACAATGTACATGTGGCCATCTTTTCTAGTGCTTTCTCCCTTTAAGGCCTGATGATGACGGTCCACAGCCATGAGGCTTCTCATAAGGCTCATGCTGAAGGTTAATTTCAGGTCAGCTCCTTTCAACCCACCTGCACTGAGGTGAAATAACAAAAAGAGGTCTTCTGAGAGAGATATTTTCAAGGTTGGCTAAGAGGCTGTTTAAACTTGTGCAGTGTTTTTGATGAATGAGAAAAAGAGAATCACACATGGGGCAAGTCATCGTACAGCTCACTATGTGGGATGTGGAGTGTGTGTGTGTGTTGATCAAAACCAGAGCCCTGAAAATGCTAGGCAAGTATTCTACCACTAAGCTACACATCAAACTCTTCTATTTGTGAAGATAGAATCTTTCTTAGCTGAGGCTGGCTGAGAACCCATTACACAGCTCAGGCTGGCCTCATACCTAAGAGTCTCCTGCCTTGCTCCCTGAGTTGTGGTCTGAGAGCCATGTACTACCATGTCCTGCTTTTAAAAGTTCTGGTATCTGTGCTTTGGAAGTACCAAACTCTTCATGGCACAGGAGGGGCAGCCACACATTCTTGTCCTTCCCCAAAGATCCTTGCACCTAAGCAAGGTAAACATTGTCCCCACCCCTGAATACTGTCAGTTTGTGACTCCTCAGTCAATAGAGTGAATCTGGGAAGAAGTTGAACTAGCTACTAGCCTCATGTGCTCTGCCTCCTCTCTTAGCCTCTCCCAACACTACAGGAACAGATGTGAGCTTGCCTGTGTGGGCATGAGACAACATGTGGAGGGGTCTGAGTCAAAGTCCTTGAGGCCATTCTAGGCAGTCTGGGTCCTGCCACCTACTGGCACTGTTTACACCCATGTCCACATTGATCATATCTTTACCTGGGGTTCATGTATTATCTATTACCGTGGGGTTCATAAGCACAACCTGGCTTATGCTACTAAAGGGGCTGAAGAGTCAAGCCTGACATTCACAGACACTTCTTTGGGGAAGCTTCACCTGGTAGGATAAGGCCACCAGCTTCTAGAGGACAATGCTTGGTAGTGAGAGTCAGCCAAAGGACACTCTTTAGTGAAAATGCCTGTAAGTTTTATAGAGAACTCATGATGCAGCTGCCGAGTGCCCCAAATTAAGAAACCTCTCAATGTCCTTGGTACATGAAACTGGACTTGGCTAGGTGAGCTTCTTTGGTCTGTTGTCAGTGCTTCATCTGGACCTGGTCACATCTTGCCAGAAAACATTACTCAGTAGTGGCATACCTTAACAAGGGTGACACATGAGTCTAAACACCACGTACTGTAAATGGAGGAGGCAGCTGAGATCAGTCAACATGTCAGAAATCAGTGGACCCTCCCAGCCACACCCAGACATGCCTAGTGTCCAAGTCTGGAGAGATCACCAGCTCTAGGCAGTGACACAACAATACAGACAGACTCCTAGCTTCCTCTTTTGACGTGGTATTTGAAAGTCCCTCAGCCCAAGGATGATTGCCCTTTCTATTTCCACTTTGCTATGTATGTATTTTCTCTGGACATCACAGAAGTCATCTATCTCCCAGCATAGCTTGCAGCATGACCTCACCTAGTTACATGCTCGTGGCCACGTGCTGGGCTGGGAAGACAGCCTTTAGCAGCCTCTTTCTTTTATGATGTTAGCACAAAACTCTGCAGGTGGTAAAGAGAAATATTCACTGTCTTTTGAAAAGCCCTTGGGGAAGAGTATTTTGGGAATATTTAAAAGGCACTATGACATCACCAGGAAAAGCACATATTTCAACCATTATCAAAACGTCACAGATGCGGGAGTCCCGGAAACTGGTCTGCCCCTTTCTGCTTCTACAAGTTTCTCACAGATAGCACTTTTTACAACAAAGAAGTATCATGATTAGGAGAGAGGAAAAATACTCAGACAAGACTAGCCTGTGCCAGAGTGAACCTTAGAAGTGAGGACATCACCAACAGAAGGCAGGATCCCTAATGAAGAGAAAAGGCTTCCCTTTTCTATGACTAGAAACCAGAGTCTGCCCACTAGGGATAGCTGCCCCTATACAGCATCTCAGTGGTGTAATAAACAGACATTCTTGGCTATGAGGCTGTGTAGGTCTTGACTGCATGAACCATAGATATGTGTTTTTAGCAGATATATGTGCTCAGAGAGGGTTTAACTTGAATTAATGTAAAAATATCAACCCCCTTGATTTTAAATATTCAGGATATAACATAAAGAAATGTAGTGGGTATCCACTCCACCTTGGGCTATCTGACCCAATAGAGGCAGTGCTTCCTGCCTGGCAACATGACCTCTTAGAAGAAAGAGAGAGGGGTCCCATGCTCTCTTGGCATGGTCGGATACCAGAAGACCAGGTGCATTCTCTCTCGGGCAGAGCAGAGGACAACCACAGCTGTTCACTCAGTTCTGTTTTTGAGAGTGTATCTCCCCAATTCACATCTTAATAAATCCCAATTACCCATTAAACAGACTCGTAGATTGCTCATCACAGCTGGCACCCAGCATGGCATTGATCCACATAGACCTGAAAAAGCTTAAAACAGATTCTAAAACAAAGCTAAGAACAGCTTCCTAGTTCATGTTGCTCATTACAGTATAAAGATGTGTCTCTTGGCCGACGTGGGCTTTGATGGCAACATGGTGAGCTCCCAAGGTCTCTCTTGGGCTGAGATACAGAGAGGCTTCCATAGCCCCTGCCTGCAAGATTGAGAGCACGAAGCTGGCTTAGGAACAGGGCTGGATGCTGCTTAAAGCTGCTTCCCCATGTCAGGGATGTAAGGGTGACCCATCGTTACCTATTGTTACCGTGTTGGAAAGCTGAGTGGGATGGAACCAGTAGCCATAACTGCCACTTTGCACAGTTTAGCAATTTAAAAACCCTCCTGGTCAGAAAGGGATTCCAGATGTACAATAAAACAGATTCAGATGGAAAAAACATAAGATGGGTTGCAATATATTTAAAAATTACATAGGCTTGGAAGAGAGGGGAAAAAGCATATAGGTAGTTATATAAAGAAATAGTTTTTTTTTTTAAAATAAAGTCTTTAAAGAAACAGTAAAAGCAATATAAAAAGCCACATAAAGATGGAAAATACACAGAGACTCTGAATATTATTGGGTTGTCTTTGGAATTTTTAAGTGCTATGAGACATTTGATTGTAAACGCTGCTAAATTAAACCAACACACACATATATATGTATATACATATATACTCATATACATACATATTTTTATATATATTAAAGGTATCTTGACTTCAAAATTTGGGTCTCAGGATACATTGCTTTGGAAAAGAGGTTCTGCTTTTGTTTCTGCAGAAAATTGCTTCCAGGCTATTATGGTTTGATTAACCAAGACCCCCTGAAAGGTCTGCAGTGACAGTCATGGCCCAGATAATCCAACACTGACATCAACTTTAGTAGTGCAACTGGCTGAGATGATGCAGCCTTATAGACTACTGCAGCCAAGATTTAACTATAATTCTAAATTTTCTCAGGATCCCCATAAGCTTACCAGCACCCCCAATCATCAGGAAGCAGTATGGAAAGCTATGCCCAAATTCCCAAAACACTGTTTATAAATGTTTGTTTTTACTTAAAGGTGGTTGGTGTAGTGGGGAGCAAGTGCACCATGGCCTCTTGGACAGTGTAGTCTGAAATTCACCTATGATCACTGAGGCTCAGCACTGAGGTATGCCTGGAGAGGTAGACTAAAATTGGTTATAAATGCAATCTCTTACTAAAGAAAAAGAGGATAGAATATAGAAATGATAAAAAGATTGTTGAATCCACTTTGATCCAAAAAATAACTGTTAATCTCAAAATACCTTACATTGATAAGGATTTTGGTTTATTGATATAAATTTAAGGTGAATTTATATTATAAGTATATTTCTTCTATTGTTTTGGGTATTATGCTTATGTAGCTCATTTAAAATTATAATGTATTATTGAAAAATATAGATTAGTAATTAGTCATCTATGATAATCAAATTTAAAATCCTGTTTGTTAGGTTTTCTAGGTATACAAAGGTACATTTCAATTAGGTAGGTAATCTTAAAACTCTTCAAAGACCTACAGAATATGGTATTCAAAATTTTTTTTATGAGGAAAGAATTTATAAGTGAACCAGTCCTACTGATGACATCATATGGAATATATCACAAAGAACAGAAGAGATCTGTACTGGGCTACACTCATGACATCATACAGAACACGTCACAGTGAGCAGAAGGGAGCCATACTGGACATGTAAGAGCAGCTACAGATGAAACATGAGAAGATCTTAGAGGCTGTGGGCAAAGATATGGGAGAGAATGCCAGGATTCACCGATTTATGTACATCCAACTGAGTTTCCCCGGAGTAAATCAAGACATTACTGTTCACAATAATAGTATCTGAGTCGTACAAAAGATAATAATAAATCAAATCAGAACCAAATTATTAAATATAGCTAAAAATAACACTTAAACCTACCAGAAAAGCATTAAACTACAGAAACAAATGACAGAAACTTCTGGGAAATTTTCTTTAGCAGTAAACACCTCAGAAAGTCATGCACTTGGGTATGAGAGGTACTGAGCTCAGTGTCTGAGGGGCAGAGTTTTACATCCAGCTAAATTTTACTTTTCTGGACAATGAGATGTGTCTGTTCCTGGCAATATCAATCTACTTCAGATAAGATGGTGAATATCAAAGAAACTTGTTATGGAGTTTGCTTTCTTTATGGCAAAAGTTAATCACTGGGTAAAAAAGTACCCTTGCCTAAACTGCTTAACAATATGCTATATAAACTGGACACACTGGCTACACAGACTCACATGGATTGCTTGTTACAAAGAAAAAATGTGGACAAGAGCAAATGAAAGTTTACAGCTCTTGCAGGCATACATCCAGGATTCCTGTCTGGTGCTGCAGGACTCTTCTATCTTCAGTCATCTGAATGTGTACTTCATTTCTCAGCTGAGGACTTGTTGGTTAACATGGCTCAGATCAGTTCTCTAAGCCTTTGTCTCTTTTGTGACTACAAGGTCTTGTGTACAGCCCAGACTGGCTTTGAACTCTTGATCTTTCTTGTCTCTGCCTCTGGAGTGCTGGAACTACAATTATATAGGCATGCACCACCATGCCCAGCTACTTAGCCCTGGCTGACCCAGTGCAGCCCTTTAGCTGCTTGTTTGGACACATTCAAGAGTGGCAGCTGCTGTTCCTGCCTCCTTTGTTGATAGCTAACAGGAGAAACACCATTCCTTTCCTCTGATGATGGCCATAATGTGGATCTACTAAGGTGCAAAGAGAAGGATGCTATGATGAAGGGTGGGAGAGTGTAGGATGGTCTTCTCAGAAGTGGCCCATGAATTCAGAGCCATCTTCTCTTGATACAAGTAAGTACAGGGCCATTGGAAGACAGGATCCCTGCCCTGAAGAAAGGGCATTCCTTTCCTTCTGGCTAAGAGCTAGAGGCCTGCCCATTAGGCATGGCTGCCACATACAGCTCTTTCTGTAGCTATTTAAGGGACAATGGGAATGTCCAAAAGGCAGGAATCAATCCCTCCCCTCAACGCCCTTTCATGACTTTTCCTTAGACAAACTAAAATGAGAAAATGCTGTGGATTTCATGTAGCAGTATTTATTTTAGGAGAAAAAAAAATCAAGAATAGAATTACCATGTGGAAACTAGATAACATATAAAGTATTTTTTTTCCTGAAAACATTTTTCTTTTTGAAAGAATATATGTATATGCTGTATTCAGGTATGTGTGCATGTGCACATTTCTGCATGAGAGCATAAGGAAGCCAGAGGACAGCCCCATTGTCCTCAGATGCTGTCTTTCTGGCCAGAGAGCCCCAGGGTATACCTGCCTCTACCGTCCCAGAGCTAGTTAGGACTATAGTGCCAGCCATTTTTCTCAGATTTTTTTTACATGGGTTCTGGAGACTGAACTCAGATCTCATATGTGAGTGGCAAACACTACCTGCTGAGACATCTCCCTAGGCTCCAATTTTTACTCCTGAACATCAGTTTTACAATTTCCAATGAATAAGTCAGCAGCCTTGGGCTCCCAGGGTGCATTTCCAGTCCTGCTCCACTCAGAGTGACATGGCTGAAGAAAGCAGATCGCAGGGTAGAAGAGAGGATCCTCGTGGCTCTGCCGATAAAGCAGGATCACAAAGACATTTCATGGGTGGGGTGGGGTGGTGGTGGTTGTGAATGGGACCCCATCCATGGCTATACCACTAGTTAGTTAGAAGAATGATGTTACCCAGGGTTTGGACTCTGAGGAGCTCACATTCTTAGCTGTGTGTATGATGAATAAGTAACTGAGGAAGCTGTGTGTTGTTTTCAGGAAGGAGTGTGACTGCACAGAAACAGTCACTGCTTCACGCTGACAGCTAAGTTTGGGTGGATGACAGAAATTGTTGCCTTTTTTTCTACTTTGCATTTCAGATATTTACATAATGGAGGGTAATTTCATTTCTATGATCTTCAACACTGTGGTATAGTGGGTTTCAAACTCCTTCGTAATGTGAGAGACCCTCCATCCAACAGTGAAGATCTGTTTGTGGAATACTGGCTGGGTTTGGGAAGGAGCTGCAGACACATAATTATGTCCTCCAGACTCCTGTCCTCACAGAATTTCGTGTCTACTTGAAGAGTGATGCTGCTGAATGTATAAGTAAATGCATTTTCAGATAAATGTACAGTAGATGCAGATTTTTGAGAGTATGGAAATGAGAGCTTTGATTTGAACTGGGCTTGAAGAATGGATTCAGTTGGCCAAATGGAGAAGAGAAAGGAAAGTGGTGGGGAGAAACACAGATGCCCTAGGACGAGCACTCCTGAGCGACAAAGGAACCCCTGGGTGGCTGGGGCTCAGAGTGGGCATGTGGATGAGTGGGCGCACACTGAAATACCTGGCAGAGGAGGTCATTGAATATCAGCAACAGAAAGAAAGACCCAAAGGCAAACAGAAAAGTGAGAAGTGACATGTTCAGTCTGGGGGTTGTATAGAGAACATCCTGTGTGGAGTAAACACCAGAGCTTTAAAGAGCAATGGATGCCCCAGAAGGTGGTTCATAGTTCAGAAGTGAGATACCAGCTTATTTTATAAGCAGTAAATCTTTGCACACATACATGTCACCACTGTATTCTGTGTCTTAGAGTATCAAGGCAGAGCTGTTCATCATTCAGATCTTCAGAAAGTCATGTCTCTTAGTGAAGGTTATAGGTGTGGGCTCAAACCCAGGTTAGCATCCGCTAGCTATTACGTCTGGCCTGTAAGCTCCGCCCCCTTAGATCTGTCTGATTGTCCCTCAGCAGAAGCTGGGTCTTAAGCACACATTATCAAAGAACTTATGAGACAACGTCTTGGGCTGTTGTTCTAGCAGACTCTAGCATTCAGTTCTGCACAGTATGTGAAGGAGGTTTGCTGATTAAAATGCAGAAGAAACATCCTAGGAAAAGTCTGGGGAAAACAATTTACTAAATATATTACTTTCTTCCCCCTCTTTGTCATCATTTTAAAAAGAACGTTAAGCTCAACAGTAAGCATAATAAGTGCACCTTTTTTTTCCCACTTAATTGAGTGGTTACCATAGTAACTTGAGAGCTGACTACTCATTGTCCTCAATGAATTTCAGATACACATTTTTTTTCCATTTGTTTAAACTTGCAGCAAGCTTTTGGGAAAGGTGATCTTGAGCTATGGCCATCCCCCCACTTGTATGGATGTCAGCATTTCCTCACTATGGGACCCAGAAATGGCAGCATTTCAGTTTTTCAGGGTAAGAAAATTATAACCCAGAGAAGGATGTGTTGGAAATGTCTTCAGGTTTTAAATATGCACCTAGCCAACACTGGAGGAGGTACAGCATCCTTCTGGAAGCTTCCTTTCTTGGCAAAGATCTGGAGGCCATCTCCTGAACTGAACTATGGTATTAGAGGGACAGAGGCCCTGTAATCTACTCTTCATTGCTCTCCAGAATCTTTGTCTCCTTTCGTTCTTTCTTCTAATTCTGACCCAGCTCAGCATCTCTTTTTTTGCCCTACTTGTTATTGTGTAGCAGGGGTGCTAGAGCACTCAGTGTGTGCAGGGCTTCTTGGTACTGGATGAACGGTGCTGATCTCTGTCCCCTCACTTCTCAAAGGAAGAGAGCAGCACTGTGGGGCTGTCTCCTAGTCAGAAGTAGGCAGGAACAGAGTGCCAGCTTTGACCTCCTGCTTGATGTGAAGAGGAATGAAGACGGTTCCCCTTTAGTGACAAGAACTTTTATAACCTAGCTGACATGCTGTTAGTTTATACCCAACCCACGCTTATGAACACCCCATTAGAAGATGGACTCCATGAACCATGCAGAGAAGAACTGAGCAATCGGTTATACATAAAGTAGCTAAATAAAACACTGACATGAAAAAGATTGAAGGAAACCTACCTTGCAGGGATCAAGTTTGTATAGAATTGGCTACTTTCCTTCATTAAAACAGCTTCATACTATTGGCAGTCATCATCATTTTAGCCCATCTCAAAAATATTTTCAATGAACTCTGTTTTTAATTTTCAAACCAAGAGAATAGTGCTGCTATATAAATCACATGCAACTCTGAAGCAAACTTTAAAAGTTCATCATCTTCTATGGTTTTATGGCAGGATAATTGATCACATGGTAACACTCCTAGACTGTGTTAATAAAGTTAGTTTTGAATTGGGGGCAGACTTAATGACTGGCTGACCAGAATGAGCCATAGAGAAGCCAGGAATACAGATAGGAAAGACAGACAGGAAAAAGAAGGAAAGAACTTGGAATTCACACAGTCTCTTCGATCTGGGATGTGTGGAGAGAAGAGGCATTGGCTGGGTCTCTGGTCAGAAAGGGAAGGTCAGCTGGTCACTCTTCCTCAGCTCCTTTGATCTATAAGGTTTTCACCCCAATATTTGTCTCTCAAGTGTTTATTGGTAATAAAACAATTTAGCAAACACAACATAGTTTCTCTTATTTTTTAAATGTAGCTAATCAAACAAAGTTATTTATTAATATTGAAAGAGACTGACAACATACTGTGTGAGTACAGAGGTAACAAAGTAGCAGGAATATTGTGGTCCCATTTTACTCATTTGTTCATTGTCCTTTGGAAGTTAGGAGTGTCCCTATGGTGTTTTCATACATCCTTTGTTCTTTTTGACACCCCGTCTCCCTCCCTGCCCTTGAGAGTTCTCTCATTTGTCAGTCCTCATTGTCTCTGTGTTGTCAAAGTCCTTTCCAGAAAATTTTGTCTTTCTCTCTATCTTGACAAATTTGTCTTACGTTTTCTCTAGCAATTTTAAAATTTCATGTTTTATATGAAGATCTTTGAGCCCATGGGAATAGATTTTTGTGCATGGGAAGAGATACAGGTCAACTTTATTCTTCTGTATGTGTATAGTCAGTTTCCCAGCACTGTTTGTCAGTGAAACCACCTTTCCCCTCCAACGTGTTTTCTGATACCTACTGTAAAAAATTAGGTAGTTGTGGCTACATGACTTAGTTCTTGAATCCTTTATTCAATTCCATTGGTCTCTGTGAATGTTTTTGCACCAGTGCCAAGCTAAGATATTACCTACCACAGGAAGTAGTGATAACCAAGCTGTGTTATAATTTTCTGTAGTTGTGCTACAACACAGTCAAAATGCACCTAGCAGTCTGCATTATCAACCCAGACTGAAGAAAAACACCAAGATGCACAGGCTCTTATAAGGGACTGAAAATGTAGCAAAACAACCCTCACATTGGTTTGGAATATATTATTTAACAGCTAATAAATGGTTTCTGAATACCTGTCTGCCACATGCCAGATGTTTTAGGAACATGACAAAGAGATGAAATGCCTACATTCCCAGTTCTGGTATTCTAGGAGACAGATGTAGGATTGTGGCTAAGGAGAGCAGTGGTTGCTGCCTAGGACTAGAGGATGTGACCCGGAAGTGATACACAGAAGCCTTTTGTCATTTGCAGCTTTGTGTGGGTGGTGCAGCGTTGGTGGTACAATGGTACACAAGCTGCCTTCCAACTATTTGCAGTTTTATTTTATTTCTGATCCCTGGAACTGGGTAAACAATGTTTCCAGCTTCATTCTCTAAGCTTTTAACTTTTTGAAACATCTAATGAAAACTGATTTACTTTTATTTCTTGGATTTGCTTTCATAATTTTCTTTTGTTTCAATAAAAACATGTTTTCTCCTACAGACAACAGTGAGGTCATAGGAAGATTAATGGAGGTGTTTAGGGCACAAGATGTTTTTTAAAAAGCCTGTGTGGGGCTGGAGAGATGGCTCAGCAGTTAAGAGCACTGAGCGTTCTTCCAGAGGACCTAGGTTCAGTTTCCATCACCCAGATGGGAGCTCACAACTGTCTGTAGTTCCAGTTCTAGGGGATCTGACACCCTCACACAGACATGCAGGCAAAAGACCAATGCATATAAAATTTAAAAAAAGAAGCCTGTGTGCTTGGGAGTGGCGTGGTATTTGATACTTTCTCTGGAAGGCTGTGGGCTACACTTAGTGGCATGGAGTAAACACTGTGCAGTCAGTTCATTTCCATGGAGGCTCTGCTGCTCACCCCAGGGCACTAACTTGCCTCATCTCATCTCACTATAGGTGGCTGAGGTATCAGAGCAGGAGCTGATGGACCAGTGGGCTGTAGATATTCTTCTAGCATGCCCTGAGTTCTACAACCCGAATGACATGTGCAGAACCGGATCAGCTTTAACAAAAGAAACAAGGTTCTAGGACTCTAGTGATATATTGTATATTTAATAAAATAGTCTAAAAAAAGCGTAAAAATATTAGAGAGACAGGGAACAAACCACAGCCAATTCTCACGCAGCCGACTCCTCAGGCCTGTCTTCAGGAATCCTCTCACTCCAACCTCTCTGTCAGCCAAAAAGAGAAGGGCCAGGCAGAGCTGAACTCCTCCTTCCTCTGTCTCTACTCAGCTATCTTACTTCCTGGTTCAACTTTTATACAGCTAGGATTAAAGGCATGTGTCACCACTCCCTGGCCTTCCTGGCTTGTCTCTGTGGGTGGCTCTGTCCTCTGATATTGCAGATTATTTTTATTAAACATACAATTTATCACCACATATCCCTTTTTGTGTCAAAAATTAAAAAAAGATTATATATACCACCTATGACCACCCTAGGACTCCTCATTGCTCCCATTGCTTCTGTTTGTTGAACATATGTTGCATGGCAGGTTTTGTGGCAGGCACTGGTGACACAGACATCATATGTTCTATGACAGGCAGGCAAATGCTATGACTTAAAGTGTTATGAGTCCCTGAAAAAGATGAACCAACCATTATTATTAGCTTTTTTTTTTTCCTTTGAGGAAGGGTCTCACTATGTAGCCCAGTTGGGCCTGAAACTCACTCCTGGAGGCCAGGCTGGTCTCAAACTCACAGAGGTCCACCTGCCTCTGCCTCACTGTTGCTGGGATTAAAGGCATGCACCACCACTTTAGGCTGACCAAGGGCTTCCTCCAGGAGCCTGGTCATTATGGTGCACATTAGGGGCTCTTCAGGAGGGAGGCAATGTGCTGGGGAAGCTTCTCTGTGAAGGAAGGAGACTTCCAAGTACAACTCTGCTTTGAGATGTTGGAGTACCTAGAACAGTCATGGGGATGAGTCTGGAGAACTCTGCTTTGAGATGTTGGAGTGCCTAGAACAGTCATGGGGATGAGTCTGGAGAACTCTGCTTTGAGATGTTGGAGTGCCTAGAACAGTCATGGGGATGAGTTTGGAGAACTCTGCTTTGAGATGTTGGAGTGCCTAGAACAGTCATGGGGATGAGTCTGGAGAATAGTACCGTGGTCACATTCTGATTTATAAGTTCCCACATGTTGCATGAAGCGATTCTGAGATCAGTGAAGAGCCAGGAGGGGTTTAAAGCAATTGACAGCCATAGTTAAGTTTGCTTTCATAACGATCATTCTGTGTGATTCAAAGACTGGGGCAGAAAGGCTGGTTAGCAGTTCTAGGCAGGAGGGCAGAAAGGGTCCTCAAGCAGGGACAGTGGGGCTGGACGGGAGCCATTCCTACACAGGAAACCTGATTCCATACCTAGCTGCATTGATGTGGGAGGGAGAAAGGAGAGAGAATAGGAAGCACCTTGGTTTCTGGCTTGGGCAGCTGGGGAGATGGTGGTATCATTCACAGAAATAGAGGAAACAGAAGGAAGAACAGATTTTGTGGGGGAAGATGGTTTTGGATATGACAAGGTAGAGATGCACATGGGAAATCCAACCAGGGCTATTTGGTGGATAGACACATGCAACAGGAGCTCACCAGAGAGCTAGGGGTGAGGCCAAACCTCTGAGAGGACTCTCTCAAGGGAGAGTGTGTGCAGTGAAGTGTAAGGCGACCACAGACAGGATGCGGGGCGTGTATATATATAAGTAATGGAACAATGGAGAGTTTGGCAGGGAAATGAAAACTGAGCCAGTAGAGAATCAGAATTGGGGGGGGGCACACAGACTGTGGGACTATAGCCCAAGGCCAAGATCTGTAACCTACGGTCCAGGCTGGCTGGGGCTCACAGAACTCTCTGGATACACAGATGTTCCATTTTCCAACCTCTTTGCATCATTTGGGTAGAACCACTGACTATGACTGTTCCCTAATACAAGGTGAGGTCATGTTTGGTTCAAGTTCATTCCTCAGGGTCCTTCAAGCTCCCAGCCCTCCATGATCCCTTTGGAAGTCACCCATAAAGAGCCTTCTGGGAAGAAGGCAACTGGATTTTGATTTAGTAACCCAGCACAGCCTGGTCTATTTTTCCTGACTCTGGCTCTCTAGATTTGAACTCTACTGTTTGAATTCTCAGATTTGTCTCCTGTTGATCATTGTGACCTTGCACTAACTACCTAAATTCTCTATGCTTCAGTTTCCAAATCAGTAAAATAAGGCATATAAATCATCACATCTATATCATGTAGTTTCCTGGGGATATAATCACCTAAGAAGGGAAGGAATGAAGAAATAGGGATGTCTGAAGTTGATAAAGAGGAAGATATCGAGAACCAAGGAGTGGTTCATAGCAGAGATCAGCAAAGCATGGCCGGCTGGTCAGATCCATCTGGCTGCCTACTATTCAGCCTCCCGGATGAAAGCAGCCTTGTTTGCTGTTTTTGTTGTGTTCTTGCTGTAGTTTTTAAGAACAGCATATATTTTACTTCAATAAAAGCCAAATCATATTTTGTCTCTCAGTAGATCCATGAGCCAAAGTAATGAAGACATTAGTGAAACAATGTGTGTCTTCACTTCCAATTTGATCTGATTGGCTTACATGTTTTAAAGGGTCAGAGTATACCACTTAAGAATCATGTGGGGTTTAGAATTCACTCCTCACAAATATCATTGTATTGGCCCTCCATCATATTTATTTGCTTTTATATTGTTATGACTCTTTTACTCTGAGTCACAGAGACCACATGCTCTGCAAGACCCAAGACATTTGTTACCTGTTTTTTTAAAAAGAAAATTTGATGAATTTTACAATGTCAAATGCTCCAAGGTCAAGGAAAATAACTAAAAAGTGTCTTCTAGAACTGGCAATATATTTCAGGAACCTTGATCGTGGCTTCTTTAGAGTGAAGAAGCAGATTTTGATGCCTGGAATACCAGTTTGATTTCTGAAATGTAGCCCGTCAGCTGAGTTGTCCTGGCAATCGCTCACCTCCAGGCTCCTCAGCTGGGAGCTGGGGATGAGCAGAGCTGCTCTTCTGAGCTATTTAAAAAAGACTAGTGGAGATTGTATTTTTAAAATCCTTTATTTAGATTGAGTGTGCTCATTCACTCTGAGTATTTGTCCTTTTCATGTCTATAAAATTCTCAACCACTATCTGTTAAAACAGCCTCGGCTCATCTTCGTTTTTCTTCTGGGAAGTTCAAACTATGTGTGTTGGTTCACTCTATCCTTGGTGTCTTCCAAGTTCTCCTCATCCTAGACAACTGCCCAGCTTTCTGCTTTCGTTCATCGATTTCATCACTCACTCCTTTTAGTTGTGCCCAGCCAACTTCTCAAACTGTTAATAGAACTTTTATTTCAATAGCAATTATATTTTGAGCCAAGCATCTTAGTTTCTTTTCCTGTTGCTGCAAGTAGCTGACAAATGCTGACAATACCTGAAGAAGGAAGGGTTTGCCTTGGCTCACGGTTCGAGGATGCTGTCCATCAGAGCACAGGAGCCAAGGCGACAGGAGCAGATCAGTGCACCTGGAGTTAAGGTGTAGAGAGGAGGAGATGCATGCTGGCTTCCTCCTTTTATACAGCTCAGGTGGGTCTTCCCCTCTCAATGAACTGAATCAGGAACAGCCCTCATGGACACACCCACAGTCTAGCTTAGTCACTCAGGCAAGCCTAGATGCTTGGCTCTGAGTAATTCTAGATTCTATTAAGTTGATAACCAATTTTCATATTAATTTCTTTCTTTTCTCTTTTAATTCTTTATTATAGTTCCTTCATGGTTTTGATTCTTCCTTTATTTCTTTGAATATTTAAGGTATTCCTATCTAAGACTTCTTTCAGTGTTTTCTATGATCACTGGCTCTTGGGAATGTGAAGTTTCCCACTTGTTGCTAGCTTTCTTGCTTTGGCTCATCTCTTTGTGCCGTCTATACTGTGAGCAGTGGTCATTTGCCTTGGCTGAAACCTTAAGAGTCAGCAGCTGAAAAGGCTCCAACACTATCTCTTGGCTCATCTTCCCAGAGTAAGATGGAAGACAATGCATTGTGGGTCTGAGAAAACTGTGCTACAATTAGACATTTATATCACCCCACTCCAAGGCTAGGGAACATCTTGAAAGACAGGGCAGAAGGGACAAAGGGTAAGGAGGGGGTGATGTAGAATACTGTCTTCCATGCATGACATGGTCATGGTACTCCTGGACTCAACATTCATGATTACTTGCAAAAGATTGGAATGATCAATAATCTGTTTTGGAGTAGGAGAAAGTTCATAAGGCCCTTCTCCTTCCTGAGGATGTGCAGACAGTTAATGATCCTGGAGGCAAGACACTTGCTTCAATGTTGTAGCTATTGGTAAGTATAAATGTTCTTGTAAATAACCCCTGACCCACGCTTCTGGAAGCAACCATAATGAAACTCATTGGGTCATCAAAGTGGAAAAAAACAACCAAAATATCAAAGTAAAAGAGAAACTAATTAGTTGTGAAGTCGATGGACATGGAGGAGGTCACTGGAGGGTAATGAGTGGAGATGATCCAAATTCTTTATGTATGTGCATGAAAACAACATAATGAAACCCATTAATATGTACAATTAACATATGCTAATAAAAATGCTATAATCAAGAAACTACATCCTATGTTCCACATCTCCACTGTGAAATGATTTGTGTGTCCATGGGCAAATGACTCTATCCTCATTTTCTTATCTGTGAAGCAGAAATTCTAATTCTACTTGTGGAGATGCTATGGAGAGTTAGCTCAATAGTCAACACAGGACCAAATAGTTTAGCTTCCGTGTAGTAAATGTTCAATAGCTACTACCAGGTACTCAAAACACAGGATACGCACTAGGTGCCTATATACCTGTCAATATTTTCATGTTTTATAATGAAAGAATGTATGAGCACACATATATACATGTACATACACACCAGTCATCATATGGGAACAATAGTGAGATACATTTCCTTCACTTGTGACATAAATTGGTTGGAAATGAGAGCAGAAGGCGTCACAAGAGCACACTTGGCTCTCCACCACTTCTCAGAAGCACTGACAGAAGTGGGCACAGAATCTAAGACATTATCTTAAAAAAAAAAAAAACCCAAAGCCTAATTAGGGAGTTAGATCATTTGCCAACTATTTTGGATCATTAAAATATAGCAGTATAGAAAGTTCTTGCTGAGAGGAAAATGACCTAGATAAATTTCTTTAGTTCTATTCAAAGGGAACATACATTTAACTCCTTGGCCATGTTTTTCTTGGGCATCATTCCCTGCAAATAGTTACATATAAAATAGCAGATGTCTGAAGGCACAGCTGATGCTCAGTGGTATTCTTTGTTTATTTCTGGGAAGGCAGAGTATTGGTTACTTCTCCCATTGCTCTGAGGAACACTGAACTAGCTAAAGGGAAGAGAGGTTTATTTTGATCCAGGGTTTGAGAAGGCACAGTCTACACAGAGCACAGAGGGGGTGCTCTCACAGAGGCCCCCACCCCACCCCACCCCTGCAGAGGGCGTGCTCTCTTCAATTGTGAATTTTGGTGGGTTATCAAGGCAGAGAGAGAGAGAGGTGGAGGGGAGAGGGAGAAGGAGGGGGAAGGAGTGGAGGAGGGGAGGGGACAAGGAGGGGGAGGCAGAGGGAGGGAGGAGAGAGGCTGCTATTCAGTCTCTGTCTCTGTCTCTCTCTTTTGTTTTTATTCAGTCTGGGACTCCAGACTGGGATACTATTTCCCCTATTGGGATCTTGCTATCAGTTGATTTCTCTGCCTGAAACTATGAACTATTCATGCCCTTAGCATTTATTAATCCTCTCAAGTAGACAATGGCAAATTCTTGGGCAAAGGGAAGATGTTTTTATGTCAAGAAGTGTTCAGCTATTACTCCCTACCTTAACTAACTGCTTTGGGTCTGAAATGAGGGCATGTGAGAGAGCAAAGCATAGCAAAAGGAGTCTGCAGGAGACCATGGATTAACTCGAGGGAGGTATGTTATCACGAATATGTCAAGATCTCACAAAGTCAAAGGTTCAGCTTTCATGTTCATAAAACAGAGATTAATGTTAAACACATTTAAATAGAACAATGCTTTGAGGTTCAGTTACCTGGTCATCATAATCTGATCCCGTGTCAAAGATCTCTCCAGCATCACACATCACCGAAGGGTCAAGGTCACTTGAATCTAAGGTTAAGGAAGACAGGATTAGCTGGTGGATACTGTCCCTGTATGTTTCCAAAGCAAGAGGTTTCCCGCCAGGTTTCTATAGTGTCCTATTGTTCCATTAGCTGCACACACAATCCTCCATCTGCCACAATCTGGTCTGCGCTGGAGGTAGAGGACACAGACACTCTAGACCCTGTCCCAGGCTTCAGGAGAATAAACTCTGAAGTACGCTAATTTGTCAACAGCGAGACTCCGAAGCCAGAGTGTGAGGCACCAGGTCTGATCATCATCAAAGTGACTGTGAAACTGAGATTCTTGAAAAAGGAGAGGATAGAATGTTCTGAGAACTGACACAGGAGCACCAGGAAGTGGGAAAAAAAAGGAACATGGAGCTTCTAGACATACGAGGGCCAATGTTTTCATCCTAAATCCTGAACTGTGTCTCAAGCCTATGACCCTTAGCCTCTGTTCTAGTTTTATTTCATTTGCTGAGCCAAATACCTTCACAAAAGGAGATACAGAGAGGAAAAGAATTGTGGGGCATGCACCTCCGGGTTTCATAACATAAATTAGAGGTCATCAAGAACTCAGGCACATGGCCATTCACATGCAGAGTCAAAAGCAGAGAACTAGCCCTAGCCTTAGCCCTAACACCAACCCTAACCCTAACCAACTCTAACCCCTAACCCTAACCCCTAACCCTAACCCTAACCCTAACCAACACTAACCCTAATCAACCCTAACTTTATCTGCTGGTCACTCAGTTGCTTTCTCTATTCCCATACAGTCCAGGGCTCAGATCAGGAAATGATGTTGCTCATATTCAGCATGGGTGTTCCCACCTCAATTAATATTGAAGACAATTCCCATAGACATGCCCACAGGCCATGCAGATCTAGACAGTTCCTCAGCTGAGATGCTCTTCCCTGAGTCACTTCTTGATAGTATAGGTCATACTAAATCAAGCACCAATGATCCAGCAGGCTCAGATTTGAACCATTGAGTTTCACCCTGGGTTCTGGGGGCACAGATGACTTGTTGCTCTCACTTCATGACTTTACCTAGGGGAGACATGCCACCTACCTAAGTACACACACCTCCCTGGCCAGTTAAGTGCTGCTCATAAAAGGTTTGTGTATTCTGTGAAATAGCAAAGCAGCTCACATTTCACTATAAACTGGGCTTTGACAAGTCTTTCTTGGTCAGGCTATAAAAGTTTAATGAGGAATATTTTCAAATAACAGTAAGCACTTCAGATACTTCTCAGAAGCAGAGCTGCCCCAGAAGTATGGCTTTGTAGTTCTTCTAATCCTGGAGTCAGGGTGGATTCTCATCCCGTGTTTCCACTCTCTTCACCCTCCTATCCCTCCCCCTCCCTTTCCTTCGTCCTTTCTTTATTAGGCCTCACTCCTCAGGTCAGGCTGGCTTTGAACTTGTGAAGCCACAGCCTCAGACTCTAACGGAACTGCAGGTGAGTACCAGTATATGCTACTGCTCCTCTTGGATCACACTCTCTGCCGACCTGACAAAGTCTTCGGGTTAGATCATTGTTTGTGGTTTTAATATTCTCTTCTGTTTTTCTAACACAGGGTTTGACTGTCTATCCCAGGAGGATCTTAACTTGGAGCAGGCATTTCTGTGTGATATATAGCAATGACAGATCTTGAAGCTCCCATTTCTTTTTCCCTGTGCATCCTGCTGCCAACAGGCTGTAAGCAGAGCAGTCCGAAGAGCTCTGCCAATACCACCTTAGTGGGCTATACACACGAGGGTCTGTACACAGGCGAGGGTCTGGAGGGCAGGCTGTCTGTTCAGCAAGTCTGAGACAGGGAGGGACAGTGAATGCCTTTGGGTGAAGCACATTGCAGGAGGCTGTGGAAGCTTCAGAGGTGGAATAATGGAATCTAGTTCAAGCCAGGACAATCCTTTCCTTCCTAGGTGGCTTTTGTGGACAGCCGTGTTAAAGACAACAATACTGAATTCAGCTCTCCTTAGTCTCCAGTGTCGATCATGTCTTCTTGACTGGTCAAGAAGAGAAAGGTCTGTGGGTGGCTGTGTTTCCCCAACCTCTGACTGTCCTTTTATTCTTATAGAGACCATAGGCTCTGAACACCAAGTCTTAGTGCACACACGGCAGCAAGATTTCCTTGCTCTACTTATTTTGTTGAATTGGAAACCATTCTTCTGACTGTTTACAAGGAGTACAATGTGAAGGGCCCTTTAAAAACCACCAAGAAGGGACCCCATGCTAGCACTTGAAACAGCAGCAAATTCATTAGAAAAGAATTGCCAGTCACATCAGAATGAAAAGACTTTTGATTAAAACAAACTTTTCTCTGAGGAGGAAGAGGAGATTGATGATCCTTCCTCATCAAGGGCTTTTGACAGAAATCTAATTGTATCACTAAGGAATGGCAATTCTTGACACACTGTTGCCCCTGGCAACTGTAGTATTAATATATCTCAGATGATAGACAGAGGGTATCATTATCAACTCAGATAATGATTGAATGGCTTGCATCTTTAAAAACACTGATTGCTCAGTTTTCTGGAAATGGAAGCCTTCACTAATAGCCCAAGGCTTCAAAAGTGAGCTAGCTACCAAGGCATAAATACTGGTGTGCTTCAGGCTATCTTTCAACCAATACACAGGCAAATAAATTGCCAGATATGATTTTCTTCCTTAGAAATCACCACAGAATTCAAACATTTGGACAAAGTGGTGATATGACTTTCATTTTTCCCTAGCTTGAATTTTGCAATTTTATTTCAGATTTAAAGATAACTTTTTTTTAATAACAAAGAAAAGTCTGATCTGAAATGGGTCCCCACCTGAAACCCCTAATGTCACTTGTTTTAATGTCAGGTGGTCTTCAGAAATATTACCTTTGGTTGTCTTTAGGAACCAGAGACAAAGGGCCTTAAAGAGGCAGCAGTGGTGATCAACCATCCTGCTGTCCAGGATGGTGTCACAGATGCCCATGTAAAGTTGCAGGAACACACCTGTCACTTGGCCTGCCAAAGAGACCCTTATGCAATGGGGCTTCTTGAGCCATAGAGGACAACACTGACTGAGACTTTCCTACCCTCTCTGTTCCCCTTAAGGAGAGCAATGTTCCCCTATATCCATTAAACTGTCAGGATTATGTTTCCCAATGCAATATCAAAGCACAATTTACAAATTAAAGGCATTCTGATCACAGGCATTGAAGACGAATCACAGGACTTCTGCATTCTCCCTAAATAGAGCTGCTCCTGGGTACCCTCTGTGCAGACTGAGTACTTCCTGTCAGGGTTCTGTACACACTGAGTTTGAGAATCCCACTCTTATTCCACAGAGATGGAAGTTTGAGTGAGTCACACTTTGTGGCATTGTATCTATCTGGGAAAAGTCAGGCAAGCCCCTGAGTGAGGAGAGGAAGGACTGGCTCTTCACCTGTCCAAGAATAAGATGGGAGAAGGCGAGAAGAAAAAAAAAAAGATAGGAGAGAAGAATCCGGGGTGGGGGGAGGGGCAAAATGCATTGTGTAAGACACGGTCTCTCCCTGTGAGCTTTCAAAGACACAAGGTTCAAGTAGGACAGAGACACACTTTATCCACAAACTCACTGCCTCATTCCAATGCCCGTATGAGTGAGGCAGGTACTCTTGTTTCTTTTTCCTAAAAAAGGAAATACAAGCCAAGAGAGATACACTGACACACAGATAGGTAGAGATGGCTCTATTTGAAGTACCAATGGGCTCCACAGAGCAGGGACATTAGGGAGGGGTGCAGAGATCATGGGTCTGCAGCCTAGAGGAAAAGGAAAAGGAGCCCCAAATACATACTGAGGCTCAAGGAAAAGACCTGGTATACCTGTGAGATGTGTGTTTAGACCAGTGGCCCAGCTCAAGTGGTCAGCTAGAAGAGAAAGACTTGAAATGTTATTTCCTTTGGGCACTTGTGTATTTACATGTACACACACACACACACACACACACACACACACACACACTTCCTCACAGAGTTTTGAAGATACCACTCTTAAATAGAGACACAAAGAAGGATCTGGTCCATGTAGGATGAGGTTGTGGAGAATACACAGATAGAGACAGACATTTGGCATGACTAGAAGAACAGGTACAAAAGCCAGAGGCAGGAGCTAAGCCAATCAGAGAACTTCAGGGATAGTGTGGCTGAGGAATGGAGATGATGCTTCACTGGATATGGGACAGCAAAGGATTCTGAGTGTTTGGATGTCAGAAGGGCACTGGTACCCAGCCTGAAGAAAAACCACAGGTTTCATTTTGCTGTTTACCAGGGAGACAGGATGGTTAGAGCTGCATTCTCTGAGGATCTCGTTGTAACAGAGTTACTGACAGGCAGGAGAGCCCCACAATAGGAGCTGGTAAGGCCCCCAAAACTGTGGCAGCAGAGAAGAAACTTTGTATTTCCATGAAGAAATGCCAACCGGTGCAGATAGAGTTAAGAACACTGTTGGCTAACTTTCTGGAATAAAGGTAAAGGAGATTCACACTTGTTTTGGTTGGGGCTTCCTTCTGAATCATTAGAGCCAGAGCCATGATTTTCTTATTTATTTTGTTTTGTCTTCAGGGGCTCAAAGAAAAGCCACAACCTGGTGCTTTCAGAGTGGATAATTTATTTGAATACAGTGTGCACATACACAATACAACTTCAATCAACTAATCAATTATTACCTACTTATCTGCATCAACCATCAATATATTTATTGTCTATTATCTATAACTATCTTGCTCATCTATTTATGATCTATCTATTCTCTATTATATATCTCTCTGCATGTCCCTATCAGTTATTATCACCTGTCCTCTATCATCTATCAATGTTTCCATCTATGTATCTATTTTTCAGTGTAGAGAATTTAATCTAGGACCATGCATGGAACTATGTTCCCAGCTCCAAAAACTTATTTTATTTATATTATCTTGTTCTTAATGCTTCTAAGTTGTGATCTCATAAAATAAACTCTAGGCTATAAAGAAAAAAACTGAGGGTGATTCATACAAAATGGTGAGTCTACAAGGGGAGGGGGCAACGAACAGAAAAGTGGCATGGGGAGTGTACATGGGAAATATGGAGTATATTTCCCATGACAGAGATTCAGGGGAGAGTGCTTAGAAAAGGAAGAGAAAAATAATCCTGAAGCTATGGGATGACATGGATGAAATTTAGATGCCCAATGTGGGACCCAAATTTCCACATAGGGTCTGAGAAAGCTGAAAACAAAACACAACAAAAACAAACAAACAAACAAACAGGTGAGTATGGCCCCTTTAAGAGGCTCTGCCATACAGCAAGCACTGAGTAGCCAGTATGTTAAGTAAAAATAACAAGCTAAGTAAAAATGCCCGCCACGGCATGGGCGCCAACTTCCTAGAGCTGCGGTGACTAGATACAGGTCCCAGTTAAATGCAGCTCTTGGCCAGGCCTGCGGCCTTAAGGCTCAGCTCTCACAGACCCAAGAAGAAAATTGAGTCAGCTGCCAAGGCCAAAGCAGAGGGAGGGCTTAGCTGTCACTTAGCAGTTTAAAGTTTGGCTTACATGGTCATAAAACGTCATAGATGTGCAGTAAAAATAGGCTAAGACAGAGGAAAAACCTCTAAACAGCTTACGGTGTTTAAAAATGTGCAAAATCTTAAGAAGGGAAAGAAAATAGGTATAGACAATTGTAGGAAAAATAAATAATTTATAAATACAAAAGTCTTTCAAAAGAGAGTAAGCCAAGTAGAGATGGGAAATACACAGGGGGTCTGAATCCTATGTGTATTGTGTTGACTTTGAATTTTTTGAATGCTGATGAGAAAATAACAACTTCCCCATCTATGCTCCAATTTCCCCGCCTACTTCTAAGATGCCTGCCATAGGCCAAGACAGCTCCTTTATTAACGAATGATATTCACAGCATACAGAAAGACACCCCACATTAGCGGCTGAGAGACATAGGATTGTAAAAGGGACTGCTGAATTAAACCAGCCAAGATGCTTTAAGGATGTCTTAACTTCAAGAAGGAATTCAGAAAATATATTGCACTGGAGAAGGTAATGCTTTTGTTTCCATGAGGTTGTGTAGTCAGAAGCTTTTGGCCCAGCTTAGCCCTGAGGTCCATACACAGAGTCCTAAATAATCACATGAAGGCTTATATTATTTACAACCTGTTTGGTCTATGGCTCAGGCTTATTACTTGATAACTCTTATACTTTAAGTTAACCTATATTTTTATTTATGTTTAGCCACTTGGCTTGGTACCTCATTGCTCCATGAGACGTTCTCATCCTGCTTCTTCTGCATCTCCCTGCAGTCTGCTGCTTTGTTCTTCTGCTTCCCAGAATTCTCCTCATCTGCTTGCCCTGCCTGTACTTCCTCTCTAGCTACTTGACCAATCAGCATTTTATTAAACCAATAGGGGTGACAAATATTTACAGTGTACAAAAGCATAGGCCGTGGATTCTTTCAAGGTTAACAGAGATTAGGTTTGATTGTGGGAGCCCATCTGAAAATTTTGGCTAAAGACATAAAGAAATAAACTAGAAAAACTATAAGACAGTTGACATATATGCTGATACCTCTGAGGTAAAATATGGATAAAGAAATTAAATTATAAGAGGTAGTGAGACAAGCATAAGATAAAGCTGAGCATTCATAATTAATAATGTCTCTGTGTATGATTTGGGGGCTGGCAGTTTGAGAAAGCTTATTACAGGTGACCTCAAAACCGTGGGATGGGACAGGTGACCCTGGAGCCATGGGATGGGATGGGTGCAGCTACCAGAGGGAAGAGAATGTTTTCTTCAGGTAGAACAAGACAGAGCTGCATGAGATAGAGAGGCACCTCAGCCCTATAATCTGTAGTTGCATAAAATATGGGGTAGGCTATACTTTTTTTCTCCTGTGGAGACATAGGTTCTATGTTGCATCATGATGGCCAGAGTTTTATAAGTGCTATGATAAGAAAAACATCAGCAAGTGCTCAGGAAGAGGTTTTCAGCCTTCCCTTTCTATTTAGCTTTTTATTTTTATTTTTGAATCAAAAAGAATGAGGCTAAGCACAGGGCAGCTGGTGGAGTTTTGGTCACAGATAAAAATCCTGAGTCATTTGCAATTGGTCCTGATGTCTGATGCAAAGGCCATGGTGACTTACCTGTTGCAGCCTCTTTGTTTGGAAATAACTTGTTGTCAACTGCCACGCTGATGTCATAGAACACGGCATCCTCATCTCGGTCAGCATCAAACTGGGGAAACCAGGGCAGAGAAGTTTGCAACATGAGACATATAAATGAGTTGAGTCTGAAATACAGCTAGCATGCACCATTCAGCTGTGTCTGTAATAAGGCAGGATCTAAAGCGGCTGTGTTTATAACCAGGCCCTTAGAGAGTCTTTTGATACAGATCTCTGACCAGATGGGGAAGGACAGTAGAAAGAAAATGTTCAATCGCTATGGATGAGAAAAATGGACAATATATAAAGTAAGTTCTAAAAGATAACTAAAATTTGCTTATGTCTTTCTGATTTAGTTTTCCTAGTTAAAATAAAAATATATAGTTATAAGCAACAGGGGTACAGATTTTCTATTTGTGTATTTACTTATTGTGTATATGTTGTGTGTGAGTGTGCACAAGTATAGGCAAGTGTGCATGCATATGTGTATACATGCACGTAGAAGCTGGAAATTGATGTTTGGTGTTTAGAATTTCTTTAAAATTTTTGCTATAATTATTTGTGTGTGTGTGTGTGTGTGTGTGTCTTTGTGTGTGTGTGTGTTGTACATATGGGTAGAGGTCAGAAGACAACCACAGATGAAAGCCTTCACCTTGTACCTTGTCTGAGACATGCTTTCTGTTTGCTACTGCATACACCAGCCTAACTATTCCATGAACTCTGAGATGTTCTCCAGTGTCAACCTCACACCTCACCACAGGAGTGCTGGATTACAGGTGCACACTACTGTGTCTGGATGGATCACAGGTGCACACTTCTGTATCTGGTTGGATTAAAGGTGCACATGACTGTGTCTGGATGGATCACAGGTGCACACTGCTGTGTCTGGATGGATTACAGGTACACACTACTGTGTCTGGATGGATTACAGGTGCACACTACTGTGTCTGGATGGATCACAGGTGCACACTGCTGTGTCGGGTTGGATTACAGGTGCACACTACTGTGTCTGGATGGATCACAGGTGCACACTACTGTGTCTGGATGGAT
>PVIH01004710.1:117931-135690 GCA_004025045.1 Sigmodon hispidus | reverse complement strand
TACTCTCTGTAGCGCTGGATTGGTAGATAGATATTGTTTCAGTCTGACTTTGTCCTGAAATACCTTGTTTACTCCATCTATGGTGATTGATAATTTTGCCGGGTATAGTATTCTAGTTTGGCATCCATGCTGTTTAAGCGTCTGTATAACTTCTGACCAAGCCCTTCTAGCTTTCATCGTTTCCATTGAATAGTCAGGCTTTATTCTGATGGGTCTGCATTTATATGTGAGTTGGCCCTTTTCTTTTGCAGCTCTTAAAATTTTTTCTTTGTTCTGTATGTTTTGTGTCTTGATTATAATGTGGCGTGCTGACTTTTTTGGGGGGTCATATCTATTTGGTGTTCTGTAAGCTTCTTGTATCTTTATAGGCATTTCCTTCTTCAGGTTAGGAAAGTTTTCTTCTATGATTTTATTGAAAACATTATCTGTGCCTTTGAGCTGGTATTCTTCTCCTTCTTCTATTCCTATTATTCTCAAATTGGGTCTTTTCATGGTGTCCCATGAAACATTTTGAGTTATGGCTTTTTTAGTTTTACTATTTTCTTTGACTGATATATCTGTTTGAGCTACTGAGTCTTCCACATCAGAGATCCTATCTTCCATCTCTTGAACTCTGTTTGTTATGCTTGTATCTGTAGTTCCAGCTTTTTTCTTCAGGTTTCCTATTTCCATTTTTGCCTCATTTTGCGCCTTTTTTATTGCTTCTATTTCAGCTTCTATTTCAGCTTTTATTTCAGCTTTTATTTCAGCTTTTATTTCAGCTTTTAGGTCCTGGCATGTTTCTTTCATAGATTTGTTCATCTCTTCCAATTTTTTGTTTGTATTTTCTTCTATTTCTTTAAGGCTTTTTTTCATATCTTCTTTGAGAGCTTCGATGATCATCAAAAAGGAATTTTTGGTGTTGCTTCCTTCTGTTTCCTCTTCATTGCTCAGTTCAGGACTTGTATTTGTAAGATCGCCACTCTCTTCTGGAGTTACCATGTTGCCCTTTGTATTATTATGTAATTTCTTGCACTGACGTTTGCCCATGGCTTCAGTGGTTCACCATTAGATGGGTCCTGGTCAGTTGTGGCACTTGGGTTTGTGTGTCTCCTCTCACCTCTCTGGTCAAGGCTTGATTCTGTCTTTCAGAGACCCCTGCAGTTGTTGGTTCGCTCAGTTCGGGGTCGTAGTGGGGAGCCCTGCAGATTCCCTCAGCAGCAGGAGCTGTGTGTGTGGCCAGGTGCAGAGTTCAGCTGCCCCTGCTCCAGAGTGTGCTGGGACGCCGCAGAGAGCACCGGTCTCGGTGGCGGAACCGGAAGCAATCAGCTTTATCTTTTAATGCATCAAATTCACTCTTTGCATTCTTGTCTTACAAATTTATATATTACAAATAAAGCCATTGAAAATGTTCATTGCACCTGGGCTGTGGTGATAGACAACTTTAATCCCAGTACTTGGGAGCCAGAGGATTTCTGTCAATTCATGGCCAACCTCATCTACAAAGAGAGTTCCAGGACAGCCCGGGCTGTTACCCAGAGAAACCTTGTCTCAAAGAAACCAAAAAAACCCTCATTGCTTGATAAATTCAATTTTGTATTATATGTATGAAGATGTGAATGAGCTCTCTCCTAAAATGCAGTCATATGTAGTGGAAAAGAACATGGATTTTTGAAGACAAATTGTCGAAAATATGTATAGTGAATCTTTGAGCAAAGACGCCAAATCTGACAGTTCCAAGTTCTTTGTATACGAAAGAGTGATACTAATCATATCAAACTCATTTTGTTAGGAGAAGTTAATGAAGCATGTTGCTTTTAATATAAGAATTATGCATGAGTAGATTCTGTGTGGATATATATATATATCCTATAGATGTAAAATGATTTTGCATATGTTTTAAATGTTACTTCCTTTTTACAGCCTTAACTAATACAAATTGTTAGTCATAAAACAATTACTCAAGTTGCTTATTGGAGAATGATCTTGAAGTGAATGGATAATAATTATCCCAGGAAGAATAGAAGCTGTTTCTTCTTGTTAGAAGCATATTTAAAAAATAAGGACTGCTAGATAACAATGTTCTTTGAAAGATAAAATGTCTGAGGTTTAAGATAAAATCAATCACCATATCTCTTTGCTTCTCTTACTTCAAATACTTTTAAAGAGTTTGTCTGTAGAACTCATAGGATATTGTTAATGAGATTATATATTATACTCTTCATTTGAAAATAGTATAGTTGTTTGCCTAATGGCTAACTTCCACTTTTAAAAAAATCATGTCTGTGCAGTCCAGACTAGTTTTGAATTTCTCATCTTCTTGCTTTACTACCTCCTAGGGGCATGACTTGCCAATATGAGCCTCTAAACAAGCTCAAATATTGCTGTATACCAAGTTTTTTGTTCACTATTCTATATTATCGGTGTTTTCTACTGTAGCTAATGTGGATAAATATCACCTTCCCAATGGCTCATGCACTTTCTCAATTCTCCATGTCTAATGGCTGTTTGGAATTTGCTTTGGGGAATAGCTTCATTTTTCCATCAATTCTTTTCATTATCTCTATTTTATTAGCTTGCTGAGTTTTGCATATTTTAGTATCTTCTCCCATGGAAACTTGCTTTGCTAATTTCATATGGTACTTTGACTAAACCTTGTTGTAAACTAGTAGAATTTATCATTCTTGTCTTTTAAAATTACACAATTCTGTCACGTTCAATTCCGATGTTCACCAGGAAATTACATTCTAACTGAATGACCCCATGTGAAGGTGTTGAAATAGAAGTCTGAATGGTGAGAGGGTGATTGTGTAAGTGCACCGTTAGTGTTTATTTCCAGACTTGTGTTCTTCCTGTCATCACATCATGCTTCTTATGTTTTCATGCTTCCATCTGGAGTGCTTTCATTCTGTCTTCAATATTCTTTCCTTTTCATTTCCTTTCACATAGACAAGCTACTGACAAATTCTTTTGTTCTTCCTTTGTTTGAAAATGTCTTTATCATCTTTTCATTTTGATAATTTTACTAGGTTAAATGTAAGCTTTAAGCCAGAAAACTGTATACTTTCAACACTTGAAAGGGTAACTTAATCATTTATTGTTCTCTTTTATTTTACTGGAGAGGTCAGTCATTAGACTTACTGAGGGGCTGTGAAAGCAGGATGGCTTTCATCTTTTTCTTGAGCATTTTGTTGTTTTGTTTTGCTTTTGGCCTTTGGGGTTCCACCATGTTACCTGGATATACCCTCTTGCAATTTTCTTTGTTTTGCTGTGCAGAAGATACATTTCAGTTCTCTAGTACGCAGCTGATATTTTATCTGTTTTAGGAACTGCCTTCCAGTGTCTGATCACACAAGACTCTTGTCTCTCCTACGTGAAATCCAACTATTGGGCATTAGAGTTTTGTGCCTCAAAATATTTAAATTTCTTTATTCTTTAGATACTTTGTTTGGGCTTGGTAGACTGACCCATTTACTATTCTACTATTTTTTCTTCAATTATATTTTGTATATTTTGGTGACTTCCTTATCTTAATATTTTGACTGCTGTAACTTCACTTAGCCCTTTTTATAGTATTTTTGTTTGTTGGTTGGTTCGTTAGTTCTTCAGATAATAATTAGCCAGTTTCTTGGCTTAAAAATCTATGTTTTTAATCTACTGTCTGAAACTCTAATTTTATTTCCCCAATTTTCTCCTTCTCCTTCTCATTCACCCTCTTTTTTCTTTCCCTCCCTCCTTCCTTCTTCCTTTTTTCTCTTGGCTCATACGGCCATATTTACTAATATTTGTAGTAATTTTTAATTTAATACTTGACATTGTGAATGAAAAACAGTAAATAAGATTTTAGGCACTGGCTGATATGATATCCTACTATAAAGATTTTGTTTTTAATTTTGTCAGGTATTTATGTGGAGAAAGATTACATTCACACAATCAGTGACTATGTTGAGGTTATGATATGCTTGAGGCTTGGGGGAAAGTAGTATTAGTTGTAATAAAGTCCTATTACTGGAGTTCACATAGTTAACTTGTCAGAGATTCTGACAGAAAAAAAAAATTCTTTTTTCCCTCATGTTATTAAAAATAGATTTTATTCACACTGAAGTCTGACTATGGTTTCCCTTCTCTCTATTCTCCCTTGTTACTCCAGGCCTTCCTCTTCACCTGGATCCACACCCTTTCTGTCTCTTATTAGAAAACAAACAGGAATCTAAGGCATACTAATAAAATAAATAAAAACAAACAAACAAACCATGACAAAACAAACATAAGGAAAAGAGTTAAGAAGGCATAAGAAACAGATATAGACATGGAGACCCATTCATTGGCACATTCAGATATATAAAACACAAAACTAGAAGCCATAATATTCACAAAACCTGTAGAGTGACTATAAATGCATAGATAAATGAATAAATGATGGATAGGTAGACAGACAGACCGATCAACATAAATAGATAGATGGATGGTAGATGAAAATGAATACAAAGATTGATGATTGATAGATAGATGATAAATAGATAAATATATGTAATAATAATAATAAAATTAAAAGACCATCCCTGACATGAGACTATGAGACAAGGAACTTTCAAGGTGCTACTGAGTTTGTTTTCTATAGACCATTTACTTCTGGGTGTGTAGTCTACCCTTAAGAGTAGTTTGTTTTGGCAATGAGATTCCCATTGAGACAACTAATCTTCTATTTGTAAGTGATTCTCAATTGGAGAGAACTTCTAAGTTAGGGAGGAGTCATATGTCCACTTTTCCTTTCAGCTCTAGGATCCCATCAAGTGCAGACCAGTTCAGGCCCTGTGTATACCACCTCAGTCTCTCTAAATTTGAATGAGCATTTGGCCTGCTGTGTTTGGACCTTACAGTCTTAAGATCTCACAGTCTTTAAGCTTCTCTTGTACAGGTTTCCCTGAGCTTGAAGGAAAGGAATTTAATAGAGATACCTCATCTAAGGCTGAGTGTTCAAAGGTCTCTCATTCTTTACATATTATCTGGTTGAGGGTCTCTGTATTTGATTCCCATCTGCTTCAGGAGGAAGCTTCTCTGATGATGGCTGAGAAAGGCACTGATGTATGAGTGTAGCAGAATGTCATGAGTAGTAATTTTACTACTACATCCCATTTTCTTCTTTTTAAAACAATAGTATTTGGTTTTTTCCTGGGTTCCTGCCCTGTCTAATCTCAGGTTCTTGGTCACCCAAGTAGAATCAGGTATGGGTTCCATCCCATGGAGTACACCATAAATCCAATTAGACATTGGTTAGTTACACCCAAAAGCTTTGTGCCACTAATTCCCTAGTGTTTTTTTGCAGGCAGTAACCATCGCAGATCAAAGGGTTTTAGATGGGTTGGTTTTTCTCCTTTGGTAGCGTGCATAGTCTGTTACGAAAGAACCAAAAACACTAGCCAGTGTTGGTGAAGGCTCTAAGTAGGGACCATCTCAGCTTCTTGATGTTTATTGAATTTGTATAGGTGTTATTTTCAGCAATAGAGAGAGCTTTGACACCAGTTAATGGAGAGCAGCCTTTAGTTTTTGCAATAATGGGTTATTTGAGGGTTCCCTTTGGCCTACTCCACTGAAGCTTCATTGGTGATGCAAGATGTCCAGTTGGGGCTCTGTCTTTCCATGATTTGGTGATTTCATTTAGATCACTTTCATGCATACATATAATTTAGAAAGCTTGTACTGTATTAGATTTCCATTCAACCCCTCAAACGACCTTTAAATTAACTATCTCTTTTCACATTCCCTCCTTCACTTCTCTCTTCTTCTCTTTTTCCCATTTAATACTCCCATTTCATCCACCCACTTCATAGCTATCTATTCTATTTCCTCCTCTTAGAATCTGTTCCTCCATCATAGTCCTTTGCTCTGTACCTAACCCCTGTGGTTCTATAGATTGTTCCTTGCTTATTTTTGACTAAAGAGATAAAATCCCCACAAAAGCAAATACATGTTGTATTTGCCTTTCTTGGTCTAGATTACCCCACTCAGGATGATTTCCTCTAGTCCTATCCATTTATATATGAAATTCATGGAATAATGGAATAATATTACATTATTTAAGTAAATCACATTTATCCATTCACTCTTTGACAGTCATCTATTTTGTTTCCAATTCATGGCTATTATTAGAAGAACAGAAATAAACATGGTTGAACAAGTATCTCTATGGTAGAATGGAACATTCTTTGAGTATATGCCTCAGAATTGTATAGCTAGGTCTTGAGGTAGATCAATTCCCATCTTTGCAAAGAGCCACCACAGTCATTTCCATAGTGACTACACAAGTTTGCATTACCACCAGCAATGGATAAATATTCTCCTTACTTCACATACTCATAAGTATAAACTGTCTTGTGTTTTTTTTTATCTTAGCCATTCTGACAGTATAAGATGAAAACTCAAAGTGGTTTTGATTTGCATTTCCCTGATAACTAACGGTGTTGAACATTTCTTTAAGTGCTTCTCAAACATTTGAGTTTGCTCCTTTGAAAATTCTTTGTATCCAATATTTTAATTGAGCTATTTGTTTTCTTAATATACAGTTTCTTAAGTTCTTTATAAGGTTTAGATATTAGTCCTCTCTTAAATACGCTGTTGGTAAAAGTCTTTTCCTATTCATTGGGCTGCCATTTTGTCCTAATAATGCTGTCATTTACTATACAAAAGGTTTCCATTTTGTGAGGTCCCATTTATTAAATATTGATCTTAGTGACTATGTTAACACTCTTCTGTTCAGAAAGTCTTCTCCTGTGCCAAAAAGTTCAAGAAAAATGTCCATTTTTTTATTGGGTTCAGTGTATGTACTTTTATGTTGGTGTCTTTGATTAACTTGGAGTTGAGTTTTGTGTAGGGTCATGATATGGATCTATTTGCATTCTTCTAGATTATGACATTCAAGTTGAACAGCAGCAGGTGCTGAACATGCTGGCATTTTCCTGTGTGTATTTCTGGCTTCTTTACCAGGTATCCACAGATGTGTAGACTTATGTCTGGGTCTTTAGTTATATTCCATTTATTAGCATGTCTGTTTTGTGCCAATACTATGCTATTTTTATTACTACAGCTTGGCAATACAACTTGAAATAGGTGATAGTGATGCCACCAGCAGTTCTCTTATTATTAAGGATTGCTTTAGCTATTTGGGGATTTATGTATGTGTGAGCTATTAAGTTACTAGTATGAGATTTCTCCAATTTTTTTATTTTTACTTAGTCACTTAGTGCTATGAACTTGCCTCTTAGAACTGCTTCATTGTATTTTACAAGTTTGGGTATGTTGTGTTTTCATTTTCATTTAATTCTAGATACTCTTAATTTGTTTCATGGTATATTTTTCTTTCAGTAGAGAGTTGTAGTAATATGTTTCTGGCCTGTTCAGCATGAGGTTCAGACTCATAGACTCACAGTCCTACAGAAACACACAAATGTTTATATTAATTTTACAGTGATTGACCTATAGCCCAAGCACGTAGTTTGCTAACTCTTAATTCTTAAGATAACCCATGATTCTTATCTTGTTTAGCCATTCAGCTTAGTACCTTTACTCAGAGTAGCAGTCTCATTTCCTCTGGGTCTGCTGGTGTCTCTCCTGGAGTCTTTGTGATGTCTCTCTGGCATCTCTGTTCTGCTTTTCCTGTTCCCAGAGGGTTTTTTTTTTTTTTTTTTTTAAATCTGGTGGCCCCACCCACACTTCCTCTCTGCCTTTGGCTAATCAGCATTTTTATTAAACCAGTAGTCAGGACAATTATTTACAATGTAACAGAACATAGTCCCACTACAGAGAGTTGTTTAGTTTCCATATGTTTATAAGCTTTCTGTTGTTTTCGATATACAGCTTTATTCCACAGTGGTCAGATAAGATGTGGGGTTTCAGTCTTCTTGTATCTGTTGTAACTTGCTTTGTTTTCAAGCACATAATAAATTTGGGGCAAGTTCCATGAGGCTCAGTAAAGGTATATTCTTTAGGGTTTGGGTAAAATGTTCTATGAATATCTGTTAGATCCATTTGGTTCGTAATACCAGGTAGTTCTATTATTTCTCTATTTAGCCTTTGTCTATACGGCCTCTCTATTGGTGAAAGTGACGTGTTGAAATCCCCCATTATTACTGCATGAAGATCAATATGAGATTTAAGCTGCAGAACTACTTTTTATTAACTTTCTTGCCATTATGTTTGGGGCATAGATGTTAAGAACTGAAATGTCATCTTGTGGATTTTTCCTTTGATGAATATGTAATGTCTCTTTCCATCTCTTCTTTTTAGTTTGAAGTTTTTCTTTCTACATCTATTGTAATTAAAAGTTCTTCTGAGTATAGTAACATAGGCTGGCATCTGTGATCTCTTAGAATTTGTAGAGTATCTGTCCAGGCCCTTCTGTCTTTTAGAGTTTTCATTGAGAATTCAAGTGTTATTCTCGTAAGTCTGCCTTAATATTTTACTTGGTCTTTCTCCCTTACAGTGTGTAATATTATTTCTTTATTATGTTCATTTAGTGTTTGATTATTATGTACTGAAGGCAATTTGTTTTCTATTCTAGTCTGTGTGTTATTCTGTATGCTTCTTGTACCTTAATAGGCTAATAAGCATCTACTTCTTTAGACTGGGAAATTTTCTTCTAAGATATTGTTGAAAATATTTTCTGTGCCTTTGACCAAGGTTTCTTCTCCATCTATTACTGTTATTCTTAGATATGTTCTTTTTATAGTGTCACAAATTTCCTGGGTGTTTTGTACCTGTAGTTTTAATTTAACATCTTCCTTGACTGAAATTTTCATTTCTTCTATGTTGTCTTCATGCCTGGGATTCTCTTTCATATCTTGCATTCTGTTTTTGAGACTTGCTTCTGAGGTTCCTGTTTGAATTCCTAAGTTTTGATTTTCATATTTTTCTAGTTTTGGTTTTCTTTATTGATTCTATTTCCACTTTCAGATCTTTAACTATTTTTCTTTCTTTCCACCTTTTTGTGTTTTCATAAACTTCTTTAAGAAACTTATCCACTTGTAAAGGCTATTTTCAGGTCCTTATTTTATGCTCCATCTATGTTGCATTTCTTAGGACCTAATATACTAGGATTGTTGGGCTGTAGTGTGGGCATATTGTCCTGATTGCTACTGATTGTGTTTTTTCACTTGTACCCAGGCATCTGTGTTTGAGATTATTGTAATTCTAGGTGATAATAACTAGTTTTGTCTGTGTTGGATGGGTGTTTTGTTCCTTGAATTCTGTTGCTCTCTTTGGTTCTTTGGAGAGTGTGATAGCCATATGTTTTCTGGTAGAGAATGCTTCTATGTGTAGCCACTGGGATTTCTAAGTACAATATGTTTCTAGATATTGGAAACTAACACTTAATAATGGGAATGGGCTAAAGGGGGAGAGTTGAGAAAGTCTTAGGAGGTAGGAAAGCAGTGTGTGGTATGCTTATTTTCCTTGGAATGATGACAGAGGGTAAGGAGATCCCACAGCAAGTAGTCTGCTACAGAGCTGGGAATGAGGTTGGGGGATTAGACTTGAAGGAAAGGTGGTAGAGTTAAGATCTCAAGGTGGTGGCCCACCTGCTGCACAGGTCTTCTTTCTCTGGTAGGCTTGGTGGGAGGGTTGCCAGTGATTTCTGCTAGAATAGGGGCTGAGACAAACGGATGCATCAGGAGAAGGGTAAGAGGCAAAGATCTCTGTGATCTGCTGGAGAGAGGGAGGAGAGAGAGAAGGAGGAGGAGGAGGTAGAGGCTGCAGCAGGTGGTCTGCTGAAGAGCTAAGCGGGTGCAGAAAGAGAACTGGATTTGGAGAGAGGCAGGGAGAGCAAAAACTCACTTATTTTTTATCCCTGTATGTCCTTATTCAAGGTCCCTTCCCCCTCTCACCACATCAGGTCATTCTTCTCCACAACTCCCCATCCCCTCCCTGGGCAGGCAGCAGGCAGTCCCATGGTCCCACTGACCCAATATTGCTTAAAAACTCACTTTTATTAGGCTCTGTACTTCAGTATGCCAAGACAATAGAACGGTGGATCGGTGCTCAGCTTTCAGCTTCCCCCTTGTGATCTGACAAATGACCAAGTTAAAAGCTGATGCTTGTAAGATTTTAATATTTCAAGCCCTCACTGCCTTGGTTGGCTTTTTGATGTTGACATTTGTTTTTTTATCTCCAGCAATTAAAGCTGTTCTCAATTGGAAGACTGGACAGCAGGAAGCTAAGCCTGCCTCTACTGGGTATGTAAACATCCTAATTATATTTTAATGACCATGCTTCTTAATTTGAGAAAATACAGGGAAATGTTTTAATAACAGTTAGAACTTTGGGTGTGCTCTTTTTATTTATTTATTTATAAAACTAGTACAATTTTGAGAAAAGTCTTGGAGAAGGCATCTAATAAGACAACAACAAAACCCACAAAGGTATTTTTGGCCGAAACTCGCTCTGTCTTTCCTTGCTGTTTCCTGACACTTGCTCTGACTTTGCCTTTACCTTGTTTATATGACCTAGAAACTATTTTAGACTCCAGACTGACTTTACAAAGATGCATTAATACAAAATGGTACAGACATTCCCTTGCGTGAGTATGTCCCTTTAACTTTTCTCTTTAAAAAAACAACAGCAACAACAACAAAACTTCTATGTGTTAAATCATATACATGTGTTCAGTTATGACCTGCCATTATTTCTTCTTGACCAGGGTTTTTAAATTTATTTCCCATCCCCATCAGAACCAGTACTAGCAGTACCTCACAACTATAAACAATATACATTGTCTTGCAAATCCCAGATATTCTATTGATTCATCTGTTATTTTTTCTGGTAAGCTGTTCTCTAGTGGACACACCCTTTAGCATACCAGCCCTTTATTGAAAACACATAATGTACTCCACAATTACTTGATGTAGATCAACAAATTTGGGTGATTTGATATAGTACATAGGCAAACTGGCCTCCTGCTGGAGCTCAGTCCCTGCTTAAGTCTAGCCAGACTTCTTTCTTGCTTTTTTTTTTTTTCTGTACTCTTTCCTGTTTTAAAATGTTTGAAGTGCTCGTTGATTCCTATCCACAACCTATGGCTTACACTCCATATTTCTTAGAGCTGTTTACACTGTCTAGACTTTTCCCTAGTGAATAAAATTACAAGAATTGTTCCAGATACTATTGAAGGTGCCACTGTTTCTCCTAAGATCACAATATTGCTAAGGTTGCCTGACAAATATCTTTAAGGAAACTGTGAATCTCAGTTTATAAACATCAAAGTAGTTTATACTTACTGCTCTGTATGTTAACAATGTCTGTTTATTCTCAATGATCTTAATGCTATTAAGAAAATTTACTCATGTTGTTTCAGTGTAGACTCAAATGATTTCCTAACTAATCTTACATTTGTGAAATTTATCCATCTATCACTACTGGAATAATATATATCTAAAGCACAAATCAGAATATATTACTCTGTTTTATTGCTATGTGTGCTATATGTTGACATAAAATATATCAATGCCTTTCAAGGCTATCCCTTTATGTTTAAAAAGTTAAATTCCTTTTATCACTTATCTCATGTGCTTTTATCATTTATCTCATGTGCTTTTATCATCTATCTCATTATCTTCTGTCCATTGAATAACTTTCTCATATCTACAGATGAACATTACAGCTATAAAACAAGTATTCAAGTTCACATGCCACCATGATATAACTCCATGATATAACTCCATTTTATAGGGAGAGAACTTCCATCCAGCTAAGGAACATTCTCCCTTGCTGACTTGATAGAAATGTTGCAAGAATACCTATGACAAGAACTGTAAAGGCCTCTGGCAATGGGAATCTGTTGAGGCAGGCTGGTTGTAGTAAATGAATGGATTTTACCCAGCCTTGCTACCCTTGGAAATACATGTTTCTGAGTCAAGTTCCTGTTGATATATACAACTCTCTGACCTCTAAAATGGAAACCCTGAAGCAGAGAGTTGTGGCGAACTCTCCCTGACTCTCATCCCACCCAAACTGTGAGCTCAGGCATGTGCAGTGTTTCATGTAAGCTAACGTGTCTGTGGTGACATTGTTACACAGCAGTGGGGCACACATAAATCATGTTATTACCCATCCATGTGCTTTTACCTTTAGGGTTTCCTCAGTTTCCATGATATGCCTACCCACTTCTGTTCAGTTAGTGGTCTCTTTTCCAATGAGCTTTCTGATGAGAAAATTAGTCATTCTCATATCTGTGAATTCTTTGCTGAGTCTTACAAACATACAATTATTCACTTTGCCACAGAGACCTCATTAGTTAAAATGTTGACTTTTGCGTGTCTCCCTCCAAACTAGTGCTAATGTTTAGGTTTTGTGAGTACATTCCACACATGACTATCTGCTGGAATCTTCTTCTCAGTAGGGTAATGTTGTGGTGACAGGATTTTCCATGGTGAGTTCATGAAGTCATTAGACACAAGAGTGTCGCCTTCAGTGTCAGAGGATGAAAAGCTAATTCTGCTAAAGGATTGTTGTAGAAAGAACAGACCTAACCCATCGTTCCTCCCTCCCTCTCCCCTCCCTTTGGCTTCCTGTCTTATCGTGTAATCTCTTAGTAGCATGGACTACTTCGGTGACAACTGTGGTCAAGTAACCTTATCAAAGCTGTCTTGTCAAAGACCTTATTGTTGGTCCACCTTAGATTTTAACCTCCAACACTACGAGCTAAATAAACCTCCTTGATTAAAAATTACCTAATTCCAAGTATTTTGTTATAATAATGGAAAACAAACCAATACATCCCAGTGAATTTTTTATCTACTGAAGCTGAAGACAAAAGCTGCATCATATATAAACTTACACCCACAGCACCTTCCCTGGAATATAGTACTCTAGACATCCAAACAGCCATTGCAAGTTTTATAATATGCATTTCAACCTCTCTGACTTTACTCTCCATATATATTTCCCTTTGATTGTTCTTTCTAGTCTCTTCCCTTTACATAAGGCTAATTTCTCATTCAAGGTGAGCTACAATCTAACCTCCACTTACCATGTTTGAATATGTATGCTTTATGCTTGACAGCCCAAAGTTTCATAACGAAGAAAAACTGTAGCTTGTTTACAGAGAGTAGAGCTGTTGTGTGGCTTTTGTATGGTGTGTCACAGTTCAGAACATCTTCTCATTCTATATCCCAGGCTGGATATAAATCTTACCTGTTATAATGAAGGAAGACACTAAATGAAATGAACTTTCTATTCCCTCATTGCTCTAAAATTCCTTTGTTTAATCATTCATGTTTTTGAGAGAAACCAAAAGCAATTGCTTTATGTTCCCAGGGAGTAGAAGGTTATATGTATGAGATGCAAATAACTTTGTGATATAACTAGAGAAAAATATGTACACTGTGATATGAACAATTTAAAAAGTAGTAAATGATTGGATTGGAACGAAACACATAGTCAATTCACAGAAAAAGAAAACTATACTAGATAACTTTTCTGGTAGCAGAGGAGACACAATAACCATCACTGCTTACGACTTATGTAGTACAGCATAGGATAGAGGCTACCAGCACAAATTAATGGATTGCTTTAAACAAAGAAGCATGAATTAAAACAGTGATTGCTCATATTCAAATTAGCAAAGATTTTAAAAATTCTTTTTAAAAATTTTTTAAAGTTTTTTCCATATCTACCATTGCTCCCCCTCCCTTCTCTCCTCCCAGTCCCTCCTAGGCCTTCCTCAGCCTCCCCACCCATTCCCCAAGGAGGTCAAGGAGTCCCAGGATGGGTCAGTTCAGTCTGGCATATCCAGATGAGGTAGGTCCAAGTCCCTCATCCCAGGATTAAGGCTGACTAAGTTGTTCCTCTGTAGGGAATGGGCTCTGCGATGTCAGTTCATGCATCAGGAGCATAGTCTGATCCTACTCCAAGAGGCTCCACAAATTGCCCATGCCACTCGACAGTCATCAACCTTGAGAGGTTTAGTTCCTTTCCATGAAGATTCCTCAGTGATTATTTCAGAGTCAGTGAGCTCCCAAAAGCTTGGATCAGCTGTCTCTATGGGTCTCTTCCTCATGATTCTGATCCCGTTGCTCATATACACTCTCTTCTCTCTCGATTCAGCTGGACCTGGAGCTCAACCTGGTGCTTAGCTATGGATCTTGGCTTATGCCTCTATCCACTGCTGGATGAAGGTTCTATACTGACAATTAGGGTGGTCATTTATTTGATTACAGGTAAAATCCTGTTTATGCATCCTCTCTAATATTTCTTGGGATTCTAGCCTGGGACATCTTGTGGGTTCTTGGAGGTTTCCTTAGCACTGGGTTTCTTTCTAACCCCACAGTGGCTCTCTCTATCAAGATGTCCATTACTTGGTTCTCCCTCTGTTGCTCCTCTCAGTCAACCATCTCCATCTCTCATGATTTGTTTCCACCTCTCCTTGCCCACTCCCTGGTGTGATCCCAATTTACTCAGGATTTCTCCTCTATTTCTCCTTCCTAGGGGAATCCCTGGGTATCACTCTTAAGTTCCTCCCATTACCTAACTATTCAGGAATTATACTTTGCAGCATGGATATTCTTTGCTTTTTGTCTAAAATCCACTTATGAGTGAGATATGAGTGTATATTTTTCTAGGCCTGTGTTACCTTCCTCAGAATGATAATCTCCAAATCCATCCATTTGCCTGCAAATTTTAGGACGTCATTTTATTTATTTATTTATTTATTTATTTATTTATTTATTTATTTATTTCTGTTGAGCAGTAATCCATTGTGTAATTATACCACAATTTTTTAATCCATTTTTCAGTTGAGGGAGACCCAGGTTGTTTCCAGGTTTTGGCTATTATGAATAATACTGCTGTGAACATAGTTGAGCCAATGCCCTTGGGGTAAAATTGTGCATCCTTTGGGTTTATGCCCAATAGTGGTATTACTGAATCATTGGGTAGATTGATTCCCAGTTTTCGAAGAAACCACTATTCTCATTTCCAGAGTGATTGTACAAGTTTATACTCCCACCAGTCATGGTTCACATCCCCTCCAGCACAGGCTGTCATCTGTGATTTTTATCTTAGCCATTCTGACAGGTGTAAGATGGTATATCAGACTTGTTTTGATTTGCATTTCTCTGATGGCTAAGGATATTGAACAATTCTTTAGGTGTCTTTCTGCTATTTGAAATTATTCTGCTGAAAATTCCCTATTTAGCTCTGAACCCCATTTTAAAATTGGATTAGGGTTCTCTATACATTTTAATGATCAGTCCTCTGTCAGATGTAGGGCTGTTGAAGATCTCTTCCCAATCTGTAGGCTGTCTTTTTATCTTATTGACTTTGTCCTTTGCCTTACAGAAGCTTCTCAAAATTAGGAAGTCTCATCTATTAATTGTTGTTCTTAGTGTCTGTGCTCCTGGTGTTATATTTAGGAAGTAGTCACCTATGCCAATGCATTCAAGAGTATTTCCCACTTTCTTTTCTATCAAGGTCAGTATAACTGGGCTTATGTTGAGGTTTTTGATCCATTTGAATATGAGTTTTGTTCAAGGTGATATATATTGATCTATTTGCATTCCACTACATGCTACCATCCAGCTATGCCAGCACCATTGGTTGAAAATACTATCTTTCTGGGCTTGTGATACCTTGCTCAGGAGGACAGTCTCCAAATCTATCCATTTGCCTGTAAATTTTAGAATGTCTTTTTTTTTCTGCTGAGTAGTACTCCATTGTGTAGGTGTACCACAGTTTGTTAATTCATTCTTCAGATGAGGGGCATCCGGGTTGTTTTCAGGTTCTTGCTATTGCGAACAATGATGCTATGAACATAGTTGAGCCAATGCCCTTGGGGTAAAAATGTGCATCCTTTGGGTATATGCCCAATAGCAGTATTTTTGGATCCTTGGGGAGATTGATTCCCAGTTTTCTGAGAAAGCACCATATTGCATTCCATAGTGGTTGAACAAGTTTACACTCCTACCAACAATGGAGGAGATTTCTCCCTACTCCGCATCCTCTCCAGCATAGGCTGTTATCTGTGTTTTTGGTCTTAGCCATTCTGACAAGCGTAAAGGGGTATCTCAAAGTTGTTTTTATTTGCATTTCTTTGATGGCTAAAGATGTTGAGCGCTTTTTCAAGTGTCTTTCAGCCATTTGTAATTCTTCTGTAGAGAACTCCCTTTTTAGTTCTGAACCCCATTTTTAATTGGATTATTTAGGGTTTTGGGCTCTAGTATCTTGAGTTCTCTATATATTTTAGAAATCAGTCCTCTGTCACTTGTAGAGTTGGTGAAGATGTTGTTTTGTCTTTTGACAGCGTGTCTGGCATTACAGAAACTTTTCAGTTTCAGGAGGTTCCACTTATTGATTGTTGTTCTTAGTGTCTGTGCTACTGGCATTATATTTAGGAAGTGGTCACCTGTGCCAATGCTTTGGAGGGTACTTCCCACTTTCTTTTTTATCAAGTTCAGTGTTGCTGGATTTATGTTCTTTCTCATTGGTATTTGGAGAAAATACTATCTTTTTTCCATTGTATATTTTTGGCCTCTTTTTCAAAATTCAGTTGTTTACAGATGTGTGGATTAAGGTCAGGACCTTTGGTTCAATTCCATTGATCCATAAGTCTGTTTTTATGCCAGCACCAGGCTGTTTTTATTAGAGTAGCTGTATAGTATAGCTTGAAATTAGAGATGGTTATGCCTGCTGAAGTTCTACTATTGAACAGGATTGTTTTGGCAATCCTGAGTTTCTTGTTATTCCATACAAAGTTGAGTATTGTTCTTTCAAGGTCTAAAAAAAATGTGTTGGAATTCTGATGGAGAGTGCACTGAATCTGTAGATTGTTTTGGTAGAATTGCCATTTTTACTATGTTGATTTTCTGCTTTTGTACCCCTTGTGTTACGCTGTGTCTTTTTATAGGTTAATTGAGCCTATTGATATTGAGGGATATTTATGACCAGTGATTGTTATTTCCTGTTATTCTGGCTGGTAGTATGTGTGTGTGTGTGTCCCTTCTTTGTATTTTCTTCTGTGGGATTATCTGTTACTTACTGTTTCATTGGTGTATCTAGCTTCCTTAGGTTGGTCTTTTTCCTCTTGTGCTTTCTGAAGGGCCAGATTTATGATTAGGTACTGTTTACATCTGCTTTTGTCTTGAAATATCTTTTTTACTTCACATATGATGAGTGATAGTTTTGCTGGGTATAGAAGTCTGGGCTGGCAATTGTGGTCTTTTAGTGTCAGTATAACATCTGACCAGGACCTTCTGGCTTTCACTGTTTCCATAGAGTAATCTGGTGTTATTCTAATGGGTTTGCCTTTATCGGTAACTTGGTCTTTTTCCTTTGTAGTTCTTAGTATTCTTTCTTTATTCTGTAGCCTTAATGGCTTGATTATTATGTGGCAAGCAGAGTTATTTTGGGGGTCTAGTCTATTTGTTGCTCTGTAAGCCTTTTGTATCTTTATAGGCATTTTCTGCTTTAGGTTGGGAAAGTTTTCTTCTATGATTTTGTTGAATATATTTTTCTGTGCCTTTGAGCTGGTTGTCTTCTTCTCCTTCTCCTTCTTTCTTCTTCTTCAATTTCAGTTATTCTCAAGTTTGGTCTTTTCATGGTATCCTATATTTCCTGGACATTTTGTGTTATGACTTTTCTTTTTTTAGTGTTTTTGTTGTTGTTGGTTTGTTTTTTTTTTTTTTTTTTTTTTTTTTTTTTTTTTTTTTTTTTTTTTTTTTTTTTTTTTTTTTTTTTTTTTTTTTTTTTTTTTTTTTTTTTTTTTTTTTTTTTTTTTTTTTTTTTTTTTTTTTTTT
>PVIH01004710.1:19206-117831 GCA_004025045.1 Sigmodon hispidus | reverse complement strand
GTGTCTTCTTTATTGTTTCTATTTCAACTTTTAAATCTTGAAAAGTTTCCTTTGCCTGTTTGATTGCTTTTTCTTAGTTTTCTTTGATTTCTTTATTTTCTTTCAGGGATTTGTTGATCTCTTCCAATTTTTTGTTTGTGCTTTTTCTATTTTTTAGGAGAAATTTTTATATCCTCCTTCAAGGCTTAAATTATTTTTATAAAGTTGATTTTAAGATTATTTCTTTCTACTTCTACTGCATTGCTATGATCAAGTCTTGTTGTAGAACCCCCAGAACCACCAGAAGCTGGTGATGTCATGTTGTTCATGTTGCTCTTTATGTTGTTATATGTATTCTTGCACTGGCATCTGCCCATTGCTTCCATGGATCACTGCAGGATTTGTGTATATCTCAGGGAGCTGATTTTGGTGCAATCTATTCTGGCTGTATCTGTGTCTCAGGAAGCCTCTCTTGGTCAAATTTGGGCTGGGTTCTTGGTCCACTTGGAGGTAGTATATTCTGTTTCACAGTGACCCCTCTTAATTCAGTAGGTGCTGACACATCGTGGGTCTCAGGGGGCTGCTTTTGATCCAGCAGGTGCTGAGGAACTTAGAGTCTCAGGTAACTGCTCCTGATCCAATAGGATATGAGGAACTCCCCTTGTCTCTTAGTCTAATGAGTGCAGAAGATCTGTGGGTTTCTGGTTGCCTCTGACATTGCCAGGTAATGGGATAGGTTGGGGGATGGGACAAGTTTTGTAGCGGGGGTGTCCAGCATCCTGGATTTTACTGGGGTTTCTAGCCTGCAGGGATTTTCCCTGATGGCCTAGATTTAGGGTGGAGATGAGTGGGGATGGGGTTCCAAGGGCTGTGTCCCAGGATCAGTGTCCTAGAGATTGAGATCTCTGCCTAGACTGGGCAGATTATGACTACTAGATTCTTATGCTCATGGTTGGAAATTAAAGGGTGAGACCCTGGTAAAAATTAATTCTGTAAGGATACCTACTTTAATGATTGCCTTAGAAGATATGTACTGGGAAATAGTGTTATTTATAATACTTTTCAGTATCTGAAAGGACAATAGTATTTAAAATTTAATATCTATATTACTGAATGTTTTATTTAGAAATATTTGTTATTGAATATAATATTCAGTATATGTGATATTATATACTTGTTGCTGTACATTGTAATTATAAAGAAAATAGATAAAATAATGTTATTTATAAAATAGAATAAGGAATTTGGATTAGCTGTTTATGAATCAATTGAGAAATAATTTTATATACAAAATTAAGCCTAGAAAATATTGTTACTATAGTGGAATTAGCATTACTCTATAAGTGTTTTAAATGAGTGACATCTTAATTTTTGCCTCAATGTTTTGTTACCACAAATTACTATAATGAGCATATGTTGCATTTAAAACTTGAAAAAGAACATTAAGTATTATCTAAAAGTAACTTCAAAGTGATATCTAGTTTATATGTTATTAGAGGAATAAAAATGAACAGATTCAAAGCATTGAGTATAAGACATTGAAAGCAAGATCTATCATAATCCATCAACAGATATGATAATGACATGTTTTGCTGCCCTGAGACACCTACTTTTAAAGTAGCTTAGGATTAATCCCACTGTACTTCTCACTTTAGGATTCCATGAGTCACACATTGATACCACCAGAAGAAGGAATAACAACATCCAGCTGAGCCCACATTTAGAATTCTCACTCGTTTCTTTTCATTTTCTTGTGCTAATGGTGATGGCTAGCCATAGCCAAATAGCTGTTTTATAACCGTGGGAGAGCCTCATATTCAATGAGCTGAAGTCAATAGGGAATCTCAACTACCGCCTCTGTGTTTAACACAGACCATAGCTGAGTCTTTTAATTTGGGCAATCTACCCAGGAGAAAATGAGACACAAAATATTCCTGTTTTCTCAAAATGTCAGTTGTCAGCATGTAAGTATCACAGCTCCCAAATGAGTTGGTTTGGTAGATGAGCAGAAAACGTTACCTCTTTACTGTGGCATAGCAAATATCGTGAATCAAAGCCTAACCTTTGGAGTGCCCTCTCTAAAATCCCTGGCTGTGCCTGCTTGGTAGGAGTTTCTAAACACCTCCAGGAACTCTAATAATAACAAACAACTCTTTCCACACAAGTCCCTTGTGCCCTTGCCATTTGCTCTCAAACTTTTTGAACAGTTACTGATTTCACTTTATTTTCCATTTTTGTCACTAAAGAAAAACGATTTCAGCTGATTTTTACCCAGATGAATCTAATGACACCCTTTAACATTATAAACAACCTTTATATTGCTTTTTCACATGGACACTGTTGGGTCATTATTTCACTTGATTTTAATACAATATTTACAATGATATCACTTTGTTTTTAAAAAATCTTATTTAGTTGAATTCTCAGCAACTTGGAGAACTGATCTGTACTCTTTATTCTCTTTTTTATGATTGCCTTTTCTTTGTCTGCAAGTGCTCTTTCTCATAATATACATGATGCCACAGCACAGTGTCTTCTCATTTTTCATGAACAATGACATACATTTCTTTGGATTCATATTTTAAAATGATTTAGCTTTCCTCTTAGGCTCAATATTTGAAATAGCTCACTTCCCACCCTAACCTCTCCATTTTAAATTTGTACAGGGACCGTATCATACTATCATAGTCATTTTCTGTCCCTATAATAAAATATTTGAGGCTAGATAATAAAGAACAAAGACCTATATAACTCACCAATATAGAGACCAAGAACATAGTGTGAGCATCTTTTTGGATTGTGGTAAAGGCCTCATCAGACACTGCTGTGTCATGGAAGAGAAGCAAATGGGACATTGGCAACATGCTGGATTATGTGTGCTGACCTGCTTTATATTGTGTTAGTCACCTGTCCACTAATGTGACAATCCTGGAGCTAATCAGCACAACATGGTTTAAGACTGTAATATAGCAAACATCATGACTTTGCTCTATGGTTGGGGCTGACAGGATATTGTCTCAAACACCTGAATGAGCACAGTCTCTTTATACAATTCCCATACCAGACTGAGATGATATGCCCTTATCATTCTATGATAATCTTTAAAAATACCAACAAAGATCTTCTAATAAGTATCAAAATGAAACAAAGGACATTGCAAGGTCAATAGATTGAGCTATAAAAATTAAGAGTTAGAGAAATTGAAGCAGGTTAAAAATGGGCTTTTGATAACATCACAACTTGAAAATAGTTTTAGGTCACTCAAAAATGAGGACCTGAGTTTAGCCCTTCACACACACACACACACAGTAGGCATGGAGGTGCATTCTTGTAGAAACAGCACTGGGAAGGGGTGATGTAGAATGATGTGTCCTCTAGACATACCATGGCATTTGCACTCATGAACTAACAGCAGCTATGATTGCCTACACTAACATGTTAGAAATTGAAGCATGGACATGGAGGGATGCTCAAGCGCCCACCTCTAGCTGCAGAATAATTAGCAGTAGAGGGCTTCTCTGGGGGAGACTCTTTTGCTTGGATTGTGGCTACCGATAGATGGCCCCATACCCTAGGGATGTTTCCATAGCAATGCATATATGGGTGGCACTAATTGAGCTCAGTGGGTTATTTTAAGAAGCTCCTGAAGCTGGTAAAGGATATGGTGAAGCACATGGAGTTGAAGGGAAGAAAGTGCGAGGGGTATGATTAAGAGACACTGTATACAGATATGAGATTTTCAAAGATAAAAAGATGTAATATGTGTTTATATGAAACACAAATGTTTAACCTGTGAGTTGTAGAAATGGATGTGACTTAGGGATTCAGAGCGTAAGCTCAGTGCCAGCTAATCAAGCCCTCACTCATGGTTGGTCTATAATTTAACATTGTAGCATCTTGTATGTTTATTAAGCTCTCTACACTTGTTTTTCTCTTCCTTAAACTTATTAACAGACTGCCTCATGGGAAGTTTATGAGGATGAGATGAGGCCATAGCTAAGCCTGCTGCAGACCAGATGTCCCCTGCTTGATAACTATCACTGAAGTTTGTATGATGCTAAAAGAATACAGACAGGACTAATTTAAAACTAAGGTCACACTATGTAAAGCAGGCTAATCCCAGCTCATGGCCATCCTCCCTCAGCTTCATGAATGCTGAGATTACAGAAGTGGGTACCGGAATGCCAAAGTGAAGATAACTTAAATGTGTTTAGAAAAGACAACTGAGGCACAAGAGTGGCACACAAGTGAGGTGCTTATATAATCTGTAGTTGGAAAATAAGTGTCTGATAAGATTTAATGCCATCATGTGCCTTTGCTGTCCACATGCTCTGCTCCCAAGGAAAAGTTATTATCAGCTATGTTGCATGGGTGGTTTGTGGCAGGTGGTGATGTTCAGAAGTCCCTAAGGTGCATAGTCAGCCTTCAACCTCAAAATGTAGTTAAAAAGTAACAAAAAACAAAGTAAACTAATACTTGTATTAATTTCCTGAGAATTTCTTATTATTAAATTAATTCTTTTATTGTAAAGAAACAAAACAACAAAGGAAAAATGATGACCAATATGTGTAGTTTAATCTTGCTGCTTCTCTGCTAACACACTTTCTCTGTATGAAGCAACAGCTAGCTCTGAAGTTGCTCCAGCTTCCCATTGATCTCTCTCTCTCTAGCTCTTCTGACTAGGCCTCTGTATGGCCAGGCTTGGCTAACCCAGGACAGTGGCTTCAACAAGATACTATCATGACCAAGGCTTGCAGCAGGAGGCAGGGCACAGACTCATGGGAATATTCTTTTTCTCTCATTCTATCCTTGTGAGTTTCTGGTTTATGCTAATCGATTCTGTGAAGATTTTCATCAGCTCCATTTTAGAGTGAGAATCTTTTCTACCTCCTTGTTCTATGCATTTCAAGATGATGAGTGATAAATGAGAAAACAGAATTATAGGTACTGCTTCATCACCTCTAGCAGTCACATAAGCCTGTATAGCACACCCTCTCTTTTCTCTCTCTCTCCCTCTCTCTCTCACACACACACATACACACACACACATACACACACACACATACACACATACAAACACACATACATACACACACATACACACATATACACACACACATACACAACTACCTAACTACCTGGTTATTTTTTGATACAGCCTTATGTGATAACATGGTCTGTTTATTGATGTCATTACTTCTTTTTCAGGGAACAATACCATGAACATATCTTCTCCCATAGTACATACATTATTGATGAAAATAATAATATGAAAATTTTCTGTCAGTGATTCCCAATTATGACAGAAAATATATAATAACTCTGACATGCAAACATTTGCATTTGTATAATTTCCTTATTACTTCATATCATAACTGATCTCTGAAATAAGTAAACATATAGAAGCTTGAATGAATGTAACACTTTAAAGTAGATACAAATAACCATTTGCATTGGAAACTATTTAAGGTCTGGGTTGTGGCTTCTGCATTTCCATCATTCATAGTAGCATATGTTACCTGTAGCATCAAAAGGCTGTGACATTGCTTATTCTGAAGGACAACCCATGTACCTTCTAATTTTTCTCATTAGTATTAAGTATACTTACAAAGTGATCAAAAGCAATAATCAAAAACAGACTAGAACATACATAGCTCTGAGTTGAATTCAAATCAGCCTCCTTCCTTTTTACTTTTACTATGAGGATCTGTGTGCTTCCTTCAGTAGAATTGGGTTCCTTTGTCTAAAACAAAGCGGAAACCCAGTAAGAAAATTATAAGACAGTGAAATTCTTCAGTGTAGCCTAAATGCAGAGAAACTATTCTTGGTTTACATTATTTTATTTTTTCCCACTTATGACTTGCTGTACTGCACTTGTGTCCATGGTACCATCCATTGTTAATGAGTAGGTTTCACTACCGCTGTCCTGCTGTTCCCAGTCACCGCTGTCTAGAATCCAGAGAAAGTCCTTCCTCACTTAGTGAGTCCCCATTCTGATGAACAAGACCTGAGTCTTTGCCAGATGTGCAGCATCAACACAGCTTTGGTTATCTTCTGCCTTATTTATTTTTGCTATAATGAACATGGCACAATTTATCCACAAATAATTAGACAGATGAGAAATATTATCTTTATATATCAAATAAGAAAACACATTGCCATATGTCAAATTATTCATGGAAAACATCGTGAATAGCATGCCTTTTTGATACAGTCTTTTTTCAATAAAAGCTTAAAATATTAAAATAAGCACATAACAGAAATGTAATTTAATAAAATACTATTTTGGATGCTACTAATAGCATGAGAAAGGGCTCTACAGCCATACTTTCCATTTACAACAATATCTGTCATTGAGTCTTAGAACTTATTTGGATATTCATGGTCAGCTTTATTGTAACAGAAAAGATAAAGTAGAAAAGACACATCATACATACATGGTCAGACTTATTGTGAGAAAATTTTGAGAAAGAATAAAATGTAAAATATATTTCTCACAATGGTCATCGTTACTAATGAAATAATCTCAAGTGGCCTCTAGAGTCTAATTCTCTTTAATGTTGTCCTGTGAGAAGATAGTTCATCTACTAACTACTTGTTCATTAGTTTGAGCATTTTAAAAAGAGCTCACAGATCAACACATTGCTGAAGCAGTTAGCAACCCTCATTCACTAGACTTCCCATAATCAGTTCTTAGGAATTTCACAACAATTTATCACTAATCAGGTGGCTTGAAAAACACTCCCTCACAGTTCATGGGGAACTAAGTTTTAAAATGAAGACACTGTGTTGTTCAAACTTGTTCTCCAGTTTTGGGTGATAGACACCAGTTCTTGGTCCTATGTTTTTGTGCAGATAATTCCACTCTTTGTTATTATGCAGATGTCTGCCCTTGGAGTCTGCACATAGTCATCTGAAACATCCTCTCCAACTCAAGCCCATGATGCTTCTGATGAGACATCAGGAATCACAAGCTTCCTCTCATTTGTAATCTCCAATTCCTGGTGCTACCAGGTTTGTGTGTGAATAAGCACAGTTGCTGTCCTTATCTAGTGTATTCTCAGTCACATCTCTCCTCATCCAAGCCAACAGTGTTTTAACAAAATGACAGCTTAAACATATAATTTGTGTGGCCGAGCTTTTCCAAAAAGCATTATCCAGATACCCCTTGCCTATGTTATCAGGAATGTCTACCTAAACAAACAGGATTTTCAATCATTGGCTCTGGATTTTTTTTTTTATTAGCAACTCTTTCCTTAATTTATTACTTTTTCATTTTATTGTAAGGATCTAGATGAGAAAAGACCACACCTTCCTCTCATTTCTTATTAATCTTTTCCACTATATTTTAATATGCATCACTAAAATTATCCACCCATCAGTTGAAGAAAGTGTAAGGAAATCTCACATCTTAAAATAAAGATCACTGTATTAGTTGGAGTTCTATTGCTATAAAGAGACACCACGGCTCCAACAACTCTGATAAAGGAAAACATAGCACTGGGGCTGGTTTAGAGTTTCAGAAGTTTAGTCTATTCCATGTGGTAGAAATGCTTTCTGTATGATGTTAAGTAACTGATTTGGCCTATATAGAGCACCGTAGAAGTGGGTGGAGAATCAGAGGGCAGGCAGGTAAAAAAAAGATAGTTAGTCAGTCTCTATCTGACCCCCAAAAAAGACAGACATGTAAGAGATACAGGTGAGCCGCAGGCCACGTGACAGACAGATTAATAAAAATAAGTTAAATTAAAATAAAAGAGCTAGCTAATAATGTGCTTAAGATATGGGCCAAGCAATATAAAATATATAAGTGTCTGATTCATTTTTGGGGGGGACAAAAGCCACCACAGACCAAGTTCCAAACCTCCGGGCCCAAAAGGCCCCCCCCCCAAAAAAAAAACCTTCTACAACAGATGACGCCCAACGTGGGGCAAACACCCGCATAAATTCTAAAAATGTTTAAAAAGCTTAAAACAAGTTCTAAATCACTAAAACAGAGCCAACACCTACACAATGGAATACTACTCAGCCATAAGGAAAAATGATATCCTAAAATTCGCAGGCAAATGGATGGATTTGGAGAATGTCCTCCTGAGCAAGGTATCACAAACTCAGAAAGATAAGCAGGGGATGTACTCACTCATTCGTGGTCTCTAAACAAACAAACAAGAAAAAAAGCCAAGCATGCCCAAGCTGCAAACCACAACCACTGAACAACTTGGGATCAGAAACACCCTGGACTGACCCTTCGGATCCCACTCCAACTATAGGAACACCTGACTCACTCTTGAGGGAGGGGGGACAAAACTGGATTTGGCCAGGAGTGGAGACTGATCCAAGCATTACTGGGTCAGTGGGACCATAGGACTGTCTGCTGGCCTGCCCAGGGAGGGGATGGGGTGTTGCAGAGAAGAAAAATGACCTGATGTGGTGGGAGGGGGAAGGGACCTTGAATAAGAATATACAGGGATGAAAAAAAAATTCAGAGGGAAAGCTGAACACAAAGTAAAAAAAAAAAAAGAAAAGAAAAAGAAAAAAGAAAAATCATATAAAATATTCAAACCAGAGACATTCAAATACACTACCATACATAAGTTAAATTACCTGCTTGCCATGCTATTGCAAATAGCTTAATTTAAGAAAAATGCATCTTGATACAATTGATATTTATATCTACCATGTGACTTCAAATGTTTTAGCCAATATTGTCACTACAAGACCAAAAGAAAAGAAACATTTTGCAAAATAAGTAGAATACCTGACAAATTTATTTCCAAAAAGTCACTTTCAAGGAAACTTAATTAAATATGTTCAGGCCATTTAAAAACTTTAACCCTATATTATTTTGCCTACCTCCTATCTCTGTGGAGTGTATTTTAAAATGATAATTAATTTTGCATAACAGAATAAATGGTCCCTGGGCATTTTTCTGCCTAGCCCATAGCATTGTAAAAACAAGTATTTCTTTGTCACAAACTAACAAGTTATAGTCATTAAATACTTCTTACTTTACGCTTATCCAATAGACATCACTTTCTTATGTTCTTACTGTGAAATGCCTCTAACTTCCAGAGAATGCTTTGACAATCTGTCTGACCTGACTTATTTTATTATATCGCTTCTTGGGAACTGCACTATTTTGACTACAATATGAAGTGTGAGTAGCACTTTAAGCAAAAACAGGAAAAACAATTCATTAAAATATGAAACTCATTGAAGTATAGTAGTAGTTTAAGAATTATGTGCTGAATTGTATCATTGAAATTACTATCCTGACTGTTTATCTCAGTTTGGGTGATTTTTAGGTAAGTACATAGCACAACATTAACATAGAAAAGATAATGTTTCCAAAATAATAAGACACACATCTCTGAATAATAAAATAAACTAATGAAGACAACCATTGTGCAATAAATAACATTGTCAAACAACTTGTATGATAGTTCGTGTCCAAAGGAATTTCTCAATGAACTTCCTTCAATCCATTCTTTACTCTGCCATGCTTTTGAATAAAAACCAGTATTGTGATTTACTTTAACTCATCTCACTTGGCAGAAGTGATGTACTGTTTCTAGATTTAGTTCTTTTCTCAATTTTTTTATTGAAAAAAAAATTTAATTTAATTTACATACCAGCCACAGATTTCTCTCCTCTCACTCTCTCCCAGCCTTGCCCCGCCCATGACCTCTTCCCACATAGAGTCCACAAACCCTGGTACATTCATTTGAGGTGGGTCCAACCTTTCCCCCCTGAATCAAGGCTATGCAAAGTGTCCCTCCATAGGTAATGGGCTTCAAAAAGCCAGCTCACGCACCAAGGATAGATCCCAATCCCACTGTTAGGAGACCTCAAACAGATGAAACTACACAACTGTCTCCCACATTTAGAGGGCTTAGTATAGTCCCATGCAGGCTCTATAGCTGTCTAAAGTCATTGAGTTCCCACTAGCTTGGTTCAGTTGTCCCTGTAGATTTCCCCATCATGATCTTGACACCTCTCACCCCCTTGCTCAAGTAATTCCTCTTCCCACTCTTTGACTATACTCCTGGAGCTCAGCCTGGTGGTTGGCTGTGGACCTCTGCATCTGCTTCTGTCACTTATGGGATGAAGGCCCTATAATGACAGTTAGGGTATTTATCAATCTGATTACTGGGGTACATCAGCTCAGGCACCCTCACTACTATTGCTAATAGTCTAAGCTGGGGTCATCCTGTGTATTCTTGGGAACTTCCCTACCATCAGATTTCTCCCTAACTCTATGATGTCCACCTTGATAGAGAGGGAGAGAGATCATAGATTTAGTTCTTAAGGAAGGATAGTCACATCTGTTACTTAGCTCTAAACCATCAGTTGAGAGATATATCTATCTTGCCAGAGACAATATGTAGAAATGGTACAGGAAGCTGTGGAGTGATTGGACTTCAGAGACCACAGGGATAGAGAACAAAACCAAGCCTTCCTAGTCTCCAGCTGTGTCCAGGATCCAGTGATCGCTGCACCATCTATACAGATGAGATTAGAACTTATGGAAACAGATACAAAGTCCCACAGCCAAATATTAGGCAGAGCTCAAGGAATCTTGTGGAAGAGGAGGAGGAATAGAAACTGGATAGACCGAGGATATTGGACTCATAGGGGTTCAGAGAGACTGAACTGAGAGAGAATTTGCATGGGACTGACCTAGGCCCTCTGCATTTATGTTACAGTTGTGTAGCTTTGTCTTCTTGTGGGACTCCTAATAATGGAAGCAGGGGCCATCTCTGACTCTGTTGTCTGCTTTTAGGACCCTTTCTTCCTACTGGGTTGCCTCATCTGGCTTTAAAAGGGCAGGAGGTACCTAGTCTTACTGTGACTTGATATACCAGGGCTGGCAGATATACATGAAGGACTGCCCTTTTCCGAAGAGAAAGGAGGAGAAGTGGATGCAATGAGGGAAGAGGGGAGAATTGGGTAGAGGGTCTGGGAAATGAGGAGGGATGGAGGGGAAACTGTGAATGGGCTGGGAAAATTAATTAGTAAAACAAAAAACATCTTCTATCATATTGTACAAACAGAATATTGTAAATAATGTAGGTTTCTCTCAATAGTTATTAAGTATTTCATTTAAAATCACACTGCAGATTTTTTTTTTCTGACCATACTTTAAATCATCACTTCTGGAGGTTGATGGTCACTGATGATATTTTAAAATTTATGATTGCACATCATTGTGAGTTGGAATGAGATCCATTATTGGTATTTTTTTAGAATCTAATTATACATTAATCTTGTTATATATGAAAAATAAAAATAAAAATATGGTCACATAGACAGATTAAAAGTGTGAATAAAATAGTGATACTGGTTAGATCAGTAATAAATCAATATCTTCAAAACATAGAAGGCCTAAGCAATGAATTGCTACTTTATAAATGTGCTATGCAAGTCTTACTAAACCATAAAGCAATACATCCAATACTACTCCATTGAAGAAAATGAATTGTCTCTCTTTGAGCAGCTATCAGGTACAAATTGAGTCTGGTTATGGGTGGTATGTAATCTATTTCAAACTTATGCAAATTTTGTGCATGCTGTCATGGTCTCAGGGTGTCATGGTATCAAACTTATTGTGTCTAGAAATTGTCGACCACCTCTGACTCTTATAATCTTTCAACTCCTCTTCCAAATAGATTTCTGTGTTAATTAGGGTTCTCTAGGGTAACATAACTTATAGGATAAATGACAAGTAAAGAATTTATTATAATAACTCAAATTTTGTGGTCCAGGTAGTCCAACAATGATTGGCTGTGAATAAAAAGTCAAAGAATCTAGAAACATATCTGGAAGGGAAACCTCCAAGTACTTGATGCAGACAAAGGACCCTCAGAAGATGGAGCATGAGGTTCTCTCTGCTAAAGTATCTACTGAACATAGTGACTCCCCAGGATGCATCACAGGGGAAGAGTAACAAAGATTGCTTTGTGGGAGCATACGACATTCCCACCATCTTCACATGATCAGATTCCAGGACTAAGGGAGAATCAATCCTTGGCTGCAAAGCTCCAGAGTTCAGGCTGACTTGTTTCAGGCTAATGAAGCTGGTAACTTTAAGTTGAAGCCGATGCTCATTTACCATTCCACATCCAGGGCCCCTAAGAATTAGCCCGACCTCCTCTGCCTCTGCTCTATAAATGGAGCAACAAAGCCCAGCAACAGCACATCTGTTTATTACATAGTTTGTTAAATATTTTAAGCCCCTGTTGAGACTTAAACTGCTAAGGAAGAACAGAAACAGATTCTTTTCAAAATATTAGTCTGTCATTGACAATACACCTGGTTACCCAGGAGCTCTAGGAGAGATGTACAACAAGATTAATGTTGTTAATAGAACTCTTCACATCACAGTTGTTCTGCAGCCCATGGATGTAGCAGTAATTTCAAATGTCAAGCCTCATTATTTAAGAAGTACTGCTACAGTGATAGTTCTGGTGGACAGAGGAAAACATAAACCCCAAACCTCCTGGGAAGGATTCACCATTCTACATGTCATTGAGAACATATCATTTATTATGAAGAGATAAACACAGCTTCATTTTCACCAATATCCTCTCTCTTCAGGGATACTGACTCTGCTACTACTACTGTTTTCCATGACCCCTTTCAAACTGGAGCTTCTGCTGCAATTGCAACAGCAGCTGCAACATTACTAGTGATCTCTCCTAGCCTCTCTTTAGGGACTGCAGTCCTGCTACCTAGTACCAAGCTTCAGGTGATTCATATGACTCCTTTATGCCATCAAAGCCAGTACCACCTGGGACACACACACACACACACACACACACACACACACACATACATATACCAAGATCTGCCAGAATAAGACACAGTCCTGGTTCCCTCTGGACCACATCTTCTGTGTGCTGACCCTGAGGAAATAAGGAAATTTTCACTGTGATGACAACGGTCTGCTTGTTTACCACTAATGTCTCATCTGCAGCTGATGACCATTGGTTGTCACAGCAGATAATGTTTTCATTCTAGTGGTTTTTAAAATGAAAATATCACATAAGTGATCTTGATAGAATCTTTGCTTCTCCTCAACTGTTCATATAAAGACCTCCTTGCAGGCACAAAAGTCTGCCCTGCTTTCAGCGTCGTCGTCTAAATTCCCATAATACTAATGTAACACTCTTCACAATCAAAGGCTTTTCTAGCTCCTCCCCAGAACACTTTGTCATGGCATTGTCCCACAAACTGGTAATGGGTTTTTTACTTAGGGTTTCTATTGCTGTAATAAAACACTATTACCAAAGGCAGCTTGAGGAGAGAAAAAGGATGTATTTCAGCTTACAGTTATCTGTCAAGAAGAGAAGTTAAGACAGGAACTTGGAGGCAGAAACTGGAGGAGAGGGCATGGAGGGCAGCTCCTTGCCAGCTCACTCTCCCTGACTTGCTTAGTTTGCTGTCGTATCAACCCCAGGTCTAACTGCACAGACATGGCACAGCCTGCAGGGAGCTAGTCCCTCTCATGTTAATCATTAATCAAGAAAATGCCCACAGGTATGATAAAGGCTGGTCTTTTGTGGGGCATTATCTCAGTTGAGGTCTCTCCTCTCAGAAGATTCTAGTTCATGTCTGCTTGACGAAAAGCTGTCAGTATACCCTGTAAATAATATATCTTTTACATAAACCTGGGATCCAAAATAGTGCATGACTCACTTTATTGTGGTGTTAGTTTGATATCAAAGAATAAATCTATCATTGTGTGGTTGTTTGAATGAGAATGGGCCTCTCAGCCTCATATATTTGAATGGACTTGGCGCCCAGTTTTTGGAATTATGGGAATGATTCGGAGGTATGGCCTTGTTAGAGGAGATGTGTCTCTGTGAGTGGGCTATGAGTTTTCAAATGCTCATGCCAGTTAGTTCTCTCTCTCTCTCTCTCTCTCTCTCTCTCTCTCTCTCTCTCTCTCTCTCTCTCTCTGCTTTCAACTTAAAAATAAGATGTAAGCTCTTAGCTACTGCTCCAGCACCATCTCTATCTGCCTGATGCCATGCTTCCCACCATGATGATCATGGATTCACTCTATGAAAATGTAAGCAAGCCCCCCAATCAACTCTTCTATAAGTGGCCTTGGTCATAGTGTCTCTTTATAGCAATAGAACAGTAACTAAGGCAGGATTAATTTACCAAATATCAGCTTGATATAGTATTGGTAGTGTTTTCTATTAATTCAGCTTTAAAATGAAATTCCCATTGTGTTTTATAATCCCAGCTACTGGGTCTTATAAGAAAAATAACTTGCCATTTAGCCTCTCAACAGAAAGGGTGTCCATGGGGAACTGCAGATGCAAAGTGAGTTACTGGAATATAAAGAAGTCTAAATGAACTTCATACAATTTAAGAAGGAAAAATGCACACTGTATTAAATAAAATTTCTGATTTGTACTTTATAGTTCTCATTCGTTTCAAGTGACTTGCTCTATTGGGGAATGTTAAACTGTTTATAGATAAAAGGTGTACAAATTACAATTGTATGTTGTTTTAAATTAACAAAGTCACTTTTTGAAATACAGAACAACTAACAGAATCATTTGTGCTGCAAAATAAGTCACAAGCCAGATATGAAACAGATTTTACATGAACAGCACCAATTCTGTGTGTTCATCCTGACAGTTTGACTATCCACACTTAAATAAACTGAGATGAATTCTCTCAAGTAGACACTGTGTGCCTCAGGAGTTTCTGGAACATAAAAGATGCCTTATTCAAGTTAATAAGCTTATGATTTGGGGGAAAATGAATTATAAAATAAATACACAGAACTCAGTGGTAACAAAAATGTTCTCAAGCCTATATCACTTCTGTTTATAGACAGTGAAAACTCTTCTGGGGAAGGACAGACGGCATATAGTCACTCTATTGGTTTCTCCTCAGTTTATGTTAAGCACTTAAAATTTAATAATTTTTGAACTGTAGAATTTTTGCATAATTACTTTTCAAATGTTAATTTTAGGGAAATATCACTGGGGTATAATAATACTATATAATTTTGTCAAATGAGTACGAATCTTATGCTAAGTATCATTCTACTATCTTATGGTTTTGCTAACAGTGGCAGGGCATAGAATCCAGATGAAAGTCTAATTTTAAAAACTGGCTTCTGTGTATTTCAGATATATCTGTTTATGTGCCAAAGAATGATTTGATGTAGAGTCTAAGCTAGCCTCAAATCCTCAGGCCAAATCAAGGACTTTGAAAGGGCAAGAGTAGCCATGACTATGCCTTATGAAGGCCTAGGTAATAACTAAGGAATTTACCTAAGTTCTTTTAAGTAATTACTCACAATCTGGTTGTAATTTCTGTTCCTTTTATTCTAAATTTTGAGATTTGCAACATAGTTATATCATTTCTCCTTCCCCTTTCTTGCTCCAAACACTCTCATATATGTTCCTTCGTTCTGCAAATTTATGGCCCCTTTTTTCATTGTCATTGCATGCATACATGTACAGCATATCTATATCTATACATATATATAATATAAATATAAACCCCTCAGTCTGTCTGTCTGTATGTTTCCAGTGATGACCATTTAGTATTATTGAATGACTCGTTGGTGCATTCTTCCCTAGAGAAGGCTATTTCTCCTGCTTTCAGTGTTCCTTAGCTGTTTGTAGTTCTGTACTGTTGAGGCATCCTGGGCTTTTGGCCATCCCTTTTAGCATGTCTATTGTTGTTTTCCTCATGTTTACATGACTAATGCTTACACAGTCAGGTTGGTAAGACTCTATAGGTGTAGCTTCTGTCATTTCTAGGAGCAGAGCCCATATCCTCAAGGCAGTGTAGTTAAAGATATCAGCCTGGGTTGACAGATGCTCCCTGGTGTTGGCCCCTGAGTTCCAACAGCCATAAAGATAAAACACAGAGTAAAGAGAGCCATCTTTCTTCTCCTGGGCAGATCTCTGCTCCTGCATTTGTCATCATAGTGACATAACCAGTAACCTTCTCACAGAATCCAGAAACTTACAGGGATGTCCTTGCATCTAGTTATTGCAATAAGCACCTATACACAGTTAATATACCAATCACACATCCCTTTCATTCCACTCTTAACATGGAACCCCACATGACTCTCTACCCTAGTAACTGAGTATCTTTAAATTCTGTTACCAGATTAATCTTAATATTTTCCTGCTTAAAATGTCTTCATGTTTTTTGACACACTTCTTAAGCATCAAAATAAATGTGAAATATGATATTACCAGCTGGTGAGAACCTCTCTATTTTGCATTCTTAGAACACTTGAACAGCACTCTGCAATTGGGCCCTAATAGGAGGAATGATGGTGGTAGTGATGCCTTGTGAATACATCAGGGCATCACAGGGAAGACAGTATTACAAAACTGTAGCAGAGAGATGGCCCAATCATTAAAGACTAGACTCACAGTATTCAATGGAAAAAAGATAGTATCTTTAACAAATGGTATTGGTATAGCTGGATGGTAGTGTGTAGAAAAATGCAAACAGATTCAAGCCTTGCACAAAACTCAAATCCAAGTGGATCAAAGACCTCAACATAAACTCAGCCACACTAAGCTTGATAGAAAAGAAATTGGGAAATACCCTCCAACACATTGGCACAGGTGTCCACTTCCTAATTATACCACCAGTAGCACAGACACCTAGAACAACAATTAATAAGTGGGACCTCCTCAAACTGAGAAGTTTCTGTAAAGTCAAAGACACACTCAATAAATGACAGCCTACAGAATAGGAAAAGATTTTCATCAACCCTACAAGTGATAGAGGACTGATCTCTAAAATATATAGAGAACTCAAGAAACTAGAGACATGGGTGTGAGTTTCAAAGTTGTCTGTCTGTCTATGATGAAGCAGTTTGCCCTGGAGGCAGGGCCAGGCTGAAGGAGGTTTCTTTTGCTAAGAATAGCTGGGGAAGGACCCTCCCAGTTTTAGTCTAGAGCCAGGCTGCTAGCCTAGAGTCTGAGATGAGGACCCTGGGCGTGAACCCAGCCCCCAGAGAGGGATTCTCTGTGAGGCAGCCCAGGAGCTGAGGTTCTCTTACCTCTGTGTTTGCTCTGGACACAGTTCAGATGGGAGTCTGTATGAAGATGAGGGTTTTAAAACTAACCTCATCCCATTAGCAGAATATACATAGGACCTACCTGTTCTGAGTATGTCATTAGTTTTATTTCATTACTGACTAATATTCCACTGTATAGATGTACCACCACTTGGTTATACTTTCACTGTATAAGGGACTGAGTAATTTTAAGTTTTGGACCAGTTGGAATACAGGGATGGTAAACATTCACAATATGTTAGGTGAATATAGGTTTTTATACAGGAAGAGATCTGCTCTGAGAAAACGTTTCTGAAAGAAATGAAATAGCTACATTCTTTCCAAAAAAAAAAATGTTAGGTGAACATAGGTTTTTACACAGGAAGCAATACGCTCTGGGAAAACATTTTTGAACATAAATGAAATATCTACATTCTTTCCAAAGACTGACACACTGTATTCCTACGAGCCATATATGGTATTTCCAGTCCATTCATTTCCTCCCCAGCATTTATGTTCTTCATTGTTTTAAGTCTTAAATATTCTCTTGGCATCACATTATGATTTTAATCCTCATTTCTCTGATGACTAATGATCTTGCATTTTTATTTGTAAGCTAATTTACCATCTGCTTATCTTTTGCAAAATGTCTGTTCATATATTATAACCTCTTTGTAATTTTATATTATCTGTTTTTAATTATTGGGTTTGAGGGAGTTTTTTATGGCTACTAGATACAGCACTTATATCAGCTCTTCACTGTATAAAAATTTTCTGCAAGTCTGTTCCTTGAGGTTTCCCTGGTTTAATAATGCCTGACACTAAGAAAATAATTTTGCTGATGTCTTCAGTGCCTGAAATAAGAAAGTAAGAAGTCTACACCCAAAATAAAGTCCTTGAGACTTTCTCTTATGTTTTCTTCTAGAGGATTTTATAGTATCAAGATCTGTGTTTTTAAATTCTTTTGGAGAATTTTATACATGAGTGTTGTGTTTATATCATTTCCACTTCTCTATTCCCATAAAATTCCACCTCTGCCTCCCCCAATTTCCTCTCAAAATCATGACCATTTTCCTTAATCAATTTATATAATCACCATATGTATTACATATACTTCCTACTATGTCCACTTAGTGTTGCTCATATGTATGTGTCTATGGATGACTCTCTGGCAGTATACCTATCTGTGAGCTCATCCATGGAGAAGACTATCTTTTTTCAGCAGATACTTTCTATAGCTCTTTATCTAGGGAAGAGGCCTTGTGAGGTTTATCCCCATGTACATTGACATGTTAAATGATGTTACAGGTTTTCAGGTGTTGTTTAATCAGCCATATTATTTAGGTTTTTGACATATAGCTTCTATGTCATATAAATAAGGTAGTATCTCACAGCGACACATCATGGTCTTCTGCATGTTACATTCTTTACACTCTGTGTTTTGTGATGATGGTACCTGAGCCTTCAGAATAGGAGATTATTTTATATATAACTACTGTGGTTAAACACCCCATGGTCTGTTCTTCACTGCATTTTGACTAGTTGTAGCTTCCTGTGATTATCTCCCTTTGCTGCAAAGAAAGAAATGTTTTTGATGAGTGAGAGCTATTCTTATGAGTGGGCGTAAGTGTAAGAACTTAAAATGAAGTTAAAAAGTATACTGATTTAGGAAGTAGCAGTAGTATGTTCTCTTCAGCATCTGTGACCTCACCACTAGTTGGCTAGTTTTATAATAAAAGGCATGAATTTTCTCCTTCAATTGGCTGAGCCTTAAGTCCAATTAGACAGCTTTGGCTTACCCCAAGATATAAGTGCTATTATTACACCATCAGAAATATCTTGTATTGATCATTATTATGGTCTTTAGGCTTCACAACTGGGTAGGACTACTGACTGAGTTTCTCCTGTAGAAGCTTACATGAAAACTTCAGATACTATAAGAGTCAATCCTCATAGAGCAGGATTCCCGGTGAATTCCAGCTCCATTTCCTCAAGTGCTATGTCCAAAGTGGGCAGTATCTTCAGTAACAGGGACTTGCTTTTAATTTCTTGAAAGCAATTTAGGACAACAGACTAGCCAATCAATGCTGATTTTAGAGTCCCTTGAATTTCCCTAACTAATAACTCCAATGAAGGTGATTCATGCCTGGCAATGAGTTATGGATAGATAGCCTATGACTCTTGGGAGTTATAGTGTGTGTGTGTGTGTGTGTGTGTGTGTGTGTGTGTGTGTGTGTATGTGTGTGTGTGACTACAGGATACAGTGCCCTGACATTGGAATTGCAAGAAGTTGTGAGCCACCTGACACGGATACTGGGAGCTGAGCCAGGTTCCTAAGAACAGGATACACTGATAACCATGAAACTATCTTCCAAACTCCACACAGTTACCATTTTAGAAGTACACTATAACTCTTAGTTTAAGGAATAGTTTTCTTTCTTCAGAAAGTACTTGGATATTCTCTTATTGATGGTTAAAATTTTGTTGAAGACCTTGTTGGAAATGTTGTAGTGTAGTGTAGAAGATGCTATGGTGACATCAGTGGATACAACTTTTCAACAAAGCAAACTGTAAACTAAATGAACTTCAGGAAGATTTGAACCAACATATGTAATACAGGAGTAAGAGCAAAAAAGAAAGATGGAGCTAAAGAGATGAGCAGACAAAAATAGAAATCCCACAAGTCATAATTGCTGCGTAGATATCAAAGTGACCAGAAGAAACTTCATAGCATCTTTCCTCAGAAAACCCAGCTTTCAGGAGAGTTAGAACAACTCATTTACCTGCTGCTGTCTTAGGACATGTCACTCATTATTCTGCCATTTTGCAGATGGTGTAGGAACATCGGGATACCATACAGAACCTGATCTAAAATCAGTTCTTGGATCTCCTAAGCTGTGAGATGTATCTTAGGAGCATGGTGAGGGAGCCATTGACTAGGTAAGTGTGATGAGAGGCAGGCAGCAGGGAAAACTGTATTCACTGATCTCTGACTCAACATGAGACAGGGCACTGGTGTGGCACAATGTAGCCTAATGTATCCACCTCATATGTGGTAAGTGAGTACACTAATAACTACAGCTTCATAGATGAACACATGAAAACACACAATCATCCATTCGTTTCCATCCTGAACCTCTAATTCTGATTTTCATTTTAACATTTTTCCATAGTTGTGTTCCCCATGAACAAACATGAGAACCTCTCACAAATGAACAGCCTTCTCCTCTTTCTTTTCTTCCCCTCATGTCCTCGTGCCTTACTTTTACAAGTTATAAAGACCTTTTATGGAAAAAAAAAGTTAGCAAAGGAAATAATCACTAGCTTAGTAACGAAAATTTCCCAAACACATCTACAGCAATATTTGAAATAACAACCACATCAATAAAAGGAACTGAAATGCTGAAAGTTTCAATTCAGGGTTTACATGCCAAGGATGGCAACCAATCCACATTATCTGTGTAAGGACCAGTGTATCTGTGTAAGGATACCTGTGTATCATTATCTGTGGAAGGACCAGTGGAGTTCAGCAGATCGTAGACCAATGAGGAGTCCTGAAAGCAGAGATGGAGATGGGAGGGAGATTGGATGATCTCCCAGAGTCCAGCCACTTTTGCACTCTAGACTGGAATGTGTATGAAGCTTAACCCTGACCCTTCATATTCTTTTCAAATTAACTTCTCTAGGAAGCCTGAGGTCTAGGGTCAGGCTGCAAAGGGTTCATTGCTTGTCTATGGGGTGGTAACTACAAATATAAGATCAGAGGTGTCTGAAAATATAGACATTTGATGATACTGTATAATTTTAAACAGTATTTTTTATAGAAAAAATTGAATTGGAGCCATCTGTACAAAAGAAGTCTATGAGAAGTAGTGTGCTTTGGTATCTACTCTAAAAATTGAAATTATCCTCTTTACTACTTTCTCAAGGGTTTCTTTATTGCTGAATTGCCTCCATTGTGGAGGTTTGAATGAGAAATATCCCCCATAGGCTCACACAATGGAACACTTGCTCTCCAGTTTCGGGGTGGATATTTGGAAATGTTAGGAAACATTTAAGAGGTACAGCCTTAGTAGAAGGAGTAAGGAACTGAGGGATGGCTTTGAGAGTTGGAAGCCTCTCTCTACTCTCTTTTCTCATCCTATGTTTCCTGTTTGCAGATGAAATATGACCTACTACCTTCACAGTTCCACCAGACACTGCCATGCTATGATGGACTCCAGGCCTCAGGAATCATAAGTCAAACTAAATGCTTTCTTCCTTAAATTGCTTATGTTCATCGCAGTAACAGGAAAATACTTTTAAAAAATTGAAAGATAAGGAAAGAAATAGAGGAGGAAAAACTTTGAAAATGATTTTAACTTAATTTTAATGACCAGTCATATTCAGTTTTTCTTCAAGTCAAGGTCAGCTCCGAAATAATGTTGTTGAGAATTGTTGATGTTTGTTTCCTTCTTAATAAGATTATCTCTGGACCAGAAAGTCCTTCAACACCTCCACCCCTCCCCTTTGCTGTTTTTTTTTTTTTTTTTTTTTTTTTTTTTTTTTTTTTTTTTTTTTTTTTTTTTTTTTTTTTTTTTTTTTTTTTTTTTTTTTTTTTTTTTTTTTTTTTTTTTTTTTTTTTTTTTTTTTCTAGTGATTTTTCCTCTTCTTTTCCCCTATACTTTACTTTTTTTTTTTTTTGGTTCAGAGAATAAGCAAGTGGACCCGTTTCACAGTTTCATTAAAAGAAGACCTGTAAAGAATGTGTCTTTTAAATTATTTGGTTTTTGTTCTTACATTGGTATCTCAAGGACATGTGATTCTAGGATTCTCATTATGATTTAATTTTGTGCCCCCAGTAAACACATCTCAGCCTTGGAGGTTTCTTACTACTAGTCTTTTCATAGCCAAGTTCATGCAGCTCCAGGAAGTGGATGGCATGATTTCATGGGCTGCAGCTGATGTGTATGGTGTAGGTGTATGACAGAAATAGCACTTTCATACCCCCAACAGCTTGACCTTATTTCTTAAAGGATCTTACAAGAATTGAGCAAAGTATTAATGATCAGAGTCAAAACTGCTATATTGTGAAATCAAACATTAAGAGCTGAACATTGTAAACCAAATATTCACAAAGCTAAGTCAGCTCTCTTTCCGTATGTCTACACAGTGTCTGTACATCTAACAGAACACCCAGGTTCCCTGAGGTACTTTGTCAAGTCAACCCATTAGCCTTCACTTGGATATTATCAACCATAAAGTATGGAAAAGATCAGGTAGATTGGTAAGAGGCTGCATCTTAACTTACTGCTTTCAAATAATTGCAAAGAGTAAGTCTATGCTTCTGGTCTCAGTCTTGCTCATAGTAAATGCCTAAGACTAGCTAGTAATAGGCCAAGGAAGGAGCAGAGAAGGGATAGTAGCCTTTAATAATAAAATGTACCTTACTGTGATATGTTTGTTATTTCAAATTTAGATTTTCCATCTTTTTTTTTTGAAATTACAGTATAATTACATCATTTCCCTTCCCTTTCTTCCCCTTTTTGCTCTCTTTCAAATTCATGGCCTCATTTTAAAAACTGAAACACAGAAGCAAAATAATTATATATATTTATGGGGTACCATATGTTGTTTCAACACAGGTGTATATTATATAATATTTAAATAAGAGTAAATGTATCAGTCCTCTTGATACTTTTCCTTGAGAAAAAAACCCCACAAATCCTCTATTCTTCAGCCATAATAAGTAATTAGTTCAAGTCATTTGTAACAACATAGATGAAATGAATTACAGTCAATGAGATAAGAAATAAGAGCCAAGTCACAGAATCTTTTCACATAGATAATTTCTTCATTCATCAGAAAATTAATTAAATGAAAATTGTTAAATTTCCAGTAAACAAAACACATTTTTAGAGTTTACCATACACAGATTACTCTCCCATTTCTGGTGTTAAGTGTTAGTCACATATTACATGGGAAGTGTGAATTCCTACCTCTAATACCAATAGCCCTCGGGCGAAGTTCAACTCTGCCACTTCCCAATGGTAGGTCCCAGGAAATTATTTTAACTGAAGCATCAATTTTTCAATAGAATAAATAAAATACTGTCTATGCAAGACTAGTTATGTAGTAGACAGTTCAAGATACTTTAATTCTTTTCTTCACCTTATTGTATTTAACCCCACTATTAATAAACCTCAAATTCTCAGTCTATATTTATAACCATAGAACACAACTAAATGTGCATAAGTACATGTAGGTTAGGAAAGCAAATTACTTGTATGCCCAAGTAGTTGACTGGAGAGCAAGCACACTCCTGTTACTTTTCCTGTAAGATAAAGATCTAATGAAAGCACAAAGGGGTCTTAAGTGTAATATTCACTATCCTTGTAAACATTAGCAGAAGGAACAATTTTTTGAGTACTAACTTATGAACAAACATTTTCCCAATATTATTTTTCTTATATCATCACACATACACACCTACAGACACTCAGGAACATTTATATCATGTGGGTATGGGTATGCATGTGTGTGTGTGTGTGTGTGTGTGTGTGTTTATGTGTATGTGTGTAGGTCAGAGGTCAGTACTTATGTCTCCACTTCTTATTTCTTGAGACAGTGTCTCTTGCTTAGCCTGGAGATCATTTACTTCCCTATTTGTCTAGGGAATGAGCTTCAAGAATACACCTGCAAACCCCTTAAAAACTGACATTACAAATGCTGCTACAGTTATGATGTTTACATAGTTGATGGGAATCCAAACTCAGGTCTTCATGTTTGCAAGAGGATGGCAGATTAGACATCTAATCTGCCTACTGAGCCATCTTCTAGCCCTATCAAATTTAATCTTTAATTTCTTTTTTATAATGGAGAATTCTTAGAGACAAAAGGCATACCTTGCTTTTTTCATGCAAGTCCCCTGGTATCAAATAGAATGGAGGAAAATGAGCTGTGATTAGTTTTTTTTTTTTTTTTAAGAATGAATTATATATAGTGGGATTGTATTCTGTTCCATTATAAATAATTGTCCCACCTACTGGTTTAACAAAAATGCTGATTGGCTAAAGGCAGACAGGAAGTGTAGACAGGGCTACCAGACTAAAAAACTCTGAGAACATCTCAGAGCAGAGTAGAAATGCTGCAGAGATGCCAGGAGACACAGAGGAAAGAAATTGAAATGGTGCTGAGAAAAGGTACTGGGCAGCATGGCTGAACAAGAATCATGGGTTAATATGAAGGAGCTAGCAATATGCCTGGGACCTATGTCAATCAGCAAGCAAAAATATTATAAGCGTCTGTATGATTCTTTGGGATTGTGAGTCTGCAAGTAAGAACCTTAGGGCTAGAGCAGAAACTCAATACAACAACTATAGAGACAGAATCCAAAATAATTCCTAAGACAGCTACTTCAGTCTTTCCAATGTCCCAGACCTGAGTATATCCCTACTTTTTAAAAATATCTTAAAAGTATGTTAGCATAGATATTAATATTAAAATACATTTCTGAGTGTGATGCTTCTGAGAATTCAAGATTCTGACAGATTTAGATCTAAAGAACACGACTCTTAGGAGAATGTGTTTTATTCACAGAATTCTCCATGTTTATCTTATTCCTCTTTTTATGAAATCCTAGAAAGCTACTTGCTTCTCTTGAGCTACACCCACTTCCACTGATTTAATATGTTTTCCTTAAACCTCTGTGGTGATATATTGTGTGTACTCTAAACAAATAAAGCCTGTCTGAAATTCAGAGGACAGAATCAGCCACAAAATTAGCCATAGAGGTAGGGCAGTGGTGGCACACACCTTTAATCTTAACCCGAAGGAGGCAAAGATCCATTTGGATCTCTGCGAGTTTAAGGCCAGCTGGGGCTACATGAGTTTAGTCCAGTCCAAAAGAGAAACAGAGCCAGGTGGCATAGGCCTTTAAATCCTGCAGTAGGAGGAATGAGACAGGAAATGATGTGGCTGAACAGAGAAAGGGAAATAAGGTGGGAGGGGTCAGGAGTTTGGTCCTTCCCTGCCCTTCTTACTGAGGGCTAAAAGACATTCAGTCTGAGGATTCAGGGAGGCAGGATCTTTCTCTTTCAGCCTAGGGATTCAGAAGTGGTGAGAAATTTCTCTAGTGGCTTGTTCCTCTGTCTCTCTGATCTTTAAACTTTACCTCAATCCTAGGCTCTGGGTTTTTATTATAGTACCAATTAGGATTTGCTTTGTACAACAGTGTAAACACTATCAGGTAACAGGTGAGTGTGTCTTGCTCATTGCTCATTGATGATATTATTGTTGGCCTATGCTGATTTTAGTCCATTTGCATATGAATTATTTGACTTTAGATCATCTGCATATGATTTCTTCTTAGTTTGGATTGTCTCTATTGGGGGCCATGTTTAAAATATTTCTCCTCTTACTGATTATGAATAAATCCTATAACATGACAAACAAATGTAAACTGAAATTGAAAAAAGAAAAGAAGCCAAATTAAATGTAATGTGAAAACAGATTATTATTTATAATAATACTCCTTCAGCTGTCTGGGTGTTTGGCATGGAAAAATCAAAGGTCAAATCCTGATGCTGTTATTTTCTTGGGACCATAATGTAGTCTGTTGAGGACATTTTAATACTACAAAATTAAAAGATCTCTTTGGTGGATTAAATGTCTTCCTAAATTAAAAAGCCTAAAGTAGAATTGTTACAAATTATAGTTATTTGACAGAAAAATATGAAATATGCTCCATCTTCAAATGTTTACACTATTATGTTGGCTTAATTTTGCTATTATAAGGTCATCTATTTTTCTTTCAATCCTTTATGGTAACCTTATGTGATAAACATTCTATTTTCTAAAATGACTTTTTAAGGACACCTTGATTTTTTTTCTTATCTGAAATTGTTTCCAGTATATTAAAGTAATTTTAATTAAGTTTTCAATCTAGTCCAAAATGTGCAGTGATTCCACTCAAGTGAATTATTTTGGTAATTTACCGATAACTGTAAAGGACTTTGCATGTCATATCTAAGATTTTCACTGTTACCTTGAAGAAAAGAGAAGTTTATTCAAAATTTAAGTCATCAGAGTGAAGTAAATAGCTTCTTGTTTTAGGAAACTAATAAAATTTGGTGACTAATTAGATGTGGAGATAAGGCTGACGGAAAGAGTCTCAACCTTCATATTTCTGGCGTCTGAATTCTTACATGGAATCCAGTTAGGACTAGTAATGAAATGAACTTACTCTGTCAAGTGCATCTACAGTGTATGACTGAATTTGCATCTGGACTGGGTGAGACACTGCCAGCACCACGGGGAAGGGAGCTCTGTTGTTCTGTGGTGCTAAGACAGAAATGTCTTTGTATTTCTTTCATATAGAAATACAGAAACAAGGGTTTGAAGTGTAGATTTTGTGGATCTTACATCGTAAAATTCTTTGGTTTTGGTAGCTGTTTTCTTAGGTGCCCTCCCATGCAGTCTTGCTTTCTTCCTTGTAGTTATGGCTGTAACTCCCAAAGTCTCGGACCATAACCTTTTGAGATCTCATCTTCACAAATGTTCCTAGCTCCTTTGGGGTACAATTTGAGAGTAAGCAAAAAAGAAAATAAAGACACAGTAAGATCATTGAAGTTCCGAAGTGGGAAGAATTTGGTTAGTTTGTTTGAGACAGAGATTCTCTGTGTGGTTCAGTCTGGCTCAGTTCACGATCCCCCTGCCTCCACTTCTCAAGATGTAGAATCACAAGTATATGCCGCCATATCCAACTTTTTGATGAAAATTTTGAAAATCTGTTATTACTATTATAAAATTAAACAGAGGAAATAAAAACTTTAAAAGCTCTCTTTTTCTGAGAAAACCAAACCACTTCTCTTAGGACAAAGCCATGGATGTACAGACAGAAGTGTGGAGCAGAAGTTTTTCCATTGCATTCCAGCATTAACAATTCTTTAAATATTTTTACTATCTTTATAAAACATTAAATAACACATAAAGCCAAAAGCTCGCTGAAAAGCACTAAGAAGTCTAAAAAGGTAATATTTCACGGGACTGTATTATAAAGGGAAAATCTGGACAGAGTTCCTGAGTCTGGCTCTCTTCAAGTTTTGGGTTTGCTTTTTGCTGTTTTTGTTATTTATTGTGAAAAAAATTCTTGTTCTCTTTTTAAAACTTTTATTTTAATCATTTTTACAATTTTACACGAGTACACTGTGTTTCCATAATCCCCACCTTTGCCCCAGCTCACCCTGTGTTGCCCAACTCTCTCAAATTTTTGACCATTTCTTCTATAATTGTGATTTTTACAGAAACTACTGAGTCCAGTTAATTACTCTCATGTATATATGTTTGTCTAGAGCTATCCATGTAAGATGAGGAAACACACCTGATTCTCCCCTCCTCAGCAGCCTCAGACTAGCTGTAGCATACTATCTACTGGTGGGACTGACATAAGTTTGTTCACATCCACTCTAGCCTGTCTGTAGCTGTGGTCTTGTCCAGGCAACCATTCTGTTGAGAGTTTATCAGTGCAGCACCCCTGCCCTGTCCAGAAGACACCAACTTGCAGCATTCATTTTCATCCTTTGGGTCTTACAGTCTTTTATGATGTTCCCTTAGCTTAGATATAGAGGGTGTGTTGTAAATGTCCCAGTTGGGAATGGGCATACCATGATCACTTTTTGGCTCGGTTTTGTAGTAACATCTGTCTGTTACAGACAGAAATGTACTTCTGCATGAATGTTAGGATAAATATTTATAATACAGTTAGAAGCTGTATCAATTTAGGAAAATGTCAGCAGTAGGTTTTCCTCTCGAGTATATGTCCTCTCCAACCATGATTCTTCTTTACTTATATAGTACCAGGAGCTGGTTACTCTCTAGAGGGGACCTAATGCCAATTAGACAGTTATTGGTTAGACCCATGATATCAGATATTGCATCACTGAAAATATCTTGTAGGGATAGTGAGGTTTACAGTTTGAAAGCCTCATAGCTGGGTAGACTTGTTAATAGTTCTTTTTCCTTGGGCAGCTTGTGTAGCACCTTCTGGTAAGATGAAAACTGCCCCTCAGGAATGAGTTCCCCAATTCCGTACCAGTGTGATTTCCCCAAGTCCCAAGACCAAAGTGTGAGATCTGTTTGCTATCTTAAGCAGTAGTTTTACCTTCCATTTCCATGAAACAACTAAGGGGAATGGCATTATCCTATGGTGTTTTAGAAGTTTTTGTGGATCTCTTGATCAACAATCCTAAAGGAGGTGTCTCAGCTTTCTCTTCAGATGGTCTATGGTTCTTGGAGTCAATGAGGGGATTGAACACTATCACTGCGTGTGAGGTAATTCCATTTAACACATATATGCATATATGTAAATACATTATATAAAAAATATGTGTTTTTAACAAACATAAAAATAATAAAGAAGATGTTTCCTTATGAACTTTTTTCAATTATCCTTAGTGCCACTTTCATTCCCTCTTCATCTACATCACCCCCTACTGTACTTGCCAGTGAGTTCCCCCATTTCTTTTCCTCCCTTCATAGCATCTGTGTCCTAATAAATAGTTCCTCTCTATCGTGCCTTCTTCTTCTTCCCCATGAACCTCCTTCTTTCTCCTGGTTTATTCCCTTACTCTGTTTTATACACTCAAACCTAAAGACTGGGCTCTTATTTCCTAAACATGTTAAGGAGGTGGTGTTTATTTATTTATTATTTTTTATTTATATATATATTTTACATACCAACCACAGTTCCCCTTTCTTTTCCCCTCCCACTCACTCCTCAGCTTCCACTCACCCTCCATGCACTCCTCAGAGAGGATTAGGCCTCCCATGGGGAGTCAATAAAGTCTGGGATATCAAGTTGAGACAGGACCAAGCCCTTCACCCCATCTCAAGGCTGAGCAAGGTGTTCCTCTGTAGGGAATGGGCTCCAAGAAGCCAGTTCGTGCACTCTGGTCTCATTGCCAGAGCCCCTACAAACTGTCTAAGCCATGTAACTGTCACCCACATTCAGAGGGCCTAGTTCTGTCTCATGCAGGTTCCCCAGCTGTCAGTCCAGAGTCAGTGAGCTCCCATAGCTCGGGCCAGCTGTCTCTGTGGGTTTTCCCGTCATGATCCTGACCCCTTTTCTCATGTAATCCCTCCTCCTTCTCTTCAAATGGACTGGGATCTCAGCCCAGTGCTTAGCTGTGGGTCTCTGCATCTGTTCCCATCAGTTGCTAGATGAAGGTTCTATGATGGCATTTAGGGTGGAATTGCTTGGAATCCTAGCTGGAGTCATCCTTGTAGATTCACGGGAGTTTCTCTAGCACCAGGTTTCTCACTAACCCCCAGATGGCTCCCTCGATCAATATCAAGATCTCTCTCTCTCTTTTTCTTTTTTTTTTTTTAAAGATATCTACTTTGTTGCTCTCCTTCTCTGTCCCTCCCCCAACTTTACTATGCCATTCCTTCATGATCTCTTCCTATCCTGCCCTTCCTCATTCTCCCGAATTACTCAGGAGATCTTATCTGTTTCCTCTTTCCATGGAAATTCATGGATGTCTCTCTCTTAGGGTCCTCCTTTTTACCTAGCTTCTCTGAGGCTGTAGACTGTAGCCTGGTTATCCTTTGCTTCACACTTTATGCCTAATATCCACTTAGGAGTGAGTACATACTGTGTTTATCTTTCTAGGCCTGGGCTACCTCACTCAGGTTGTTTTTTTCTACTTCCATCCATTTGCTTAAAAATTTCAAGATGTCATTTTTTAACTGCTGTGCACTATTCCATTATGCAAATGTACCACTTTTTTTTTTGAGGTGCATCTAGGTTGTTTCCAGGTTCTGGCTATTATGAATAATGCTGCTATGAATATAGTTGATAAAATGTTCTTTTGGTATGAATGTACATCCTTTGGGTATATGCCCAAGAGTGGTATTGCTGATTCATGAGGTAGATTGATTCCCAGTTTTCTGAGAAACTGTCATATGATTTCCAAAGTGGCTGTACAAGTTTATATGCTCGCAAGCAATGGAGTGTTCCCCTTACTCCATAGGGGATGGGTTTTTAATTTATTACATTTTACAGACATCTATTAAATCACAAGACATATGCTGACATCCTAAAATATTCTCAAAGACATTACAATCAATTGGAAGTTCAAATATATATTGACTATCTGTGGAAAACAAGTCCTCGGCTAACTTCTGGTGTTCTAAATATGACAGAATCTCAAAAACATAACCAAGGTACCCTGAACTATTTAATGCATTATAGGCAAGGTCAGCATTGGCAACATTTGATGCAATAATTTGGGAAAGAGGTTTAGTTGAAAGCACTCTTACAATAAATATCACACAACAAAGAGAAGGCAGAACATTCCATCAAGAAAATTTGAGATAGTTACATATGTATGACAGAACACATCACATAAATGGCACTATAAATGCACAAAGCATTAAGGCAAAGACCAAATGAGAAGAAAGAAGTAAGTATTTGGGTACTTCATTATAATGCTTAAGATTTATACTTTGCATAGGTAACTGACTCTTGGAGACTTTAAAGTAGTACAATCACATGACTAAAGTCAGTTTTAATATATTTTTAAGGTAATATTCTTTTTGAAGAAAAGACAAATCTAGATTAAAGAAAAGCGATAGTATAGTAACTTAGATTGAAGATAGATATTATAGTAATAAAGAGGGTAGGTTATAGGAGCCCAATAAGTCTATATACTCAAAATGGAAGTAGAGGAGGAATTAGAGACCTATTTTGATGGTGGGAGAGATCAACAGGAGTTGTTGATGGACACAGACTTGTGAGCATGGAAGTCCAATCAATTTACAGTTTTCTGTTGCTAATAATGTTGATTTGGTGGATAATATTGCCATGGGTAAATACAAGAAGTCATTGTTATTTTTCCTGGTGTCATGAATCAAAGACCTTACAAGTACTAGGTTTTATCTCTGTACTACAGCCCTTGCCAGGAAGAGAAATAAATTTGAATGAAGGGGAAGAGTAGATGATGGGTTATCTTTGATTTATTAAGTCTGGGGTGTCTGGAAATTTCAGGTGGATTTTTTAAAAATATAAATGCTCAGTCAATAGCTCAATTTTGTTATTAATTAGCTCTTACACCCTAACCCAGTACTGTTAATCTGTGTTCTGTCTTGAGGCTCATAGACTTTACTTCTATCTCATTTTGTATACCTCACTCCTCCATTGTCTGATGACTCCTCTGACTTGGCCTTTCCTTTGTAACAGGTTTTGGGATTCACAAATCTTAAATCTAGTGGACCTGAAAAAGCTGGAGATCTGGATCTAGAAATCATCATTATTTAAAACTAGGAAAACATGAGAGTGTCCAGTTACAATAAACATGCATATCTTTCATGTTTAATTTACAAATAGGCCTTTGGGTTTCTCTTTCACTGGTTGGTATTTTACCTGTTTCACTCTGCCATGGCTAAGGCAGAATGCCACCATCTTGCTCTAGTCAGAAAATGAGAAACTCTATGCCAGGAAGCCTGCTTGCTCATGGTTTCAAATGTCCTGTTTTTATCATCTCATTTGCTGACTTAGCCAACATTGAGTAAGCTTTTCCAGAGGTAGATACACCTTTTTGGTGTCTTCTATGCTTAAAACATTTTTGCATAACCTGTTAATAGTGTATTTGAGGAACATGAGCATGAGACTAGGTGAAAGGCTTATATGACTTGTCTCTGTCTATTAATGATGACTAAAAGCTAGATGGCTGGAAGACATGACAAATTATGACTTAATGATTCTGGAGAACAGAACATCAGGTTAAATGGGCTAAATTCGAGATCCTAGTATACTTCACTTTCTAAAGAGGCTTGTGAGAAGGGCTGTTCCCTTACTGGCTCTTATCTTGCCAAAACCTGTATCCCTCATAGCTGTCTTTCTCCATCTTCAGAGGGCACAGAGTACAGAATCTCACCTTTCTTTTCTGCTTTTTTGCTTTTCATACCCTCTCTCTCCGATAAGGATCGTCGTCATTAGAAAGACTCAAAGTAGTGCAGGGTAATCATCTTTCTGTTTCAAGATTTGTAATCTTATCTACAAAGTTCTCTTTCCCACAGAAGGAAGCATTGATTGGTGCCAAAGATTAGGACTCGGACATCTTTTCATGCATTATTCAGTTAACACACTGGGATTGCAGAAGGGGTACATCTGACTAGCTATGACTCTGTACTGCTTATATTCTGCTTATATAAATAATTATTCATCTGGTAGATATTAGCTAACATTTTAAAAGTCAAACAAACACAAAACAAATGGACAACAACACAAAGAAATGGTATCAGTTTTCCTTATAAAATATTGTTTTTATAATAATAATTGTTATTATTATAATTTCCTTATAAAATAACTTTGATGAATTATCTGTTCCCATTCACATGTATTTTTCAAAAACTAGTAAATCCATGTACCTGTCTTAAATTGTGGACATTGAGTCCTCATACACCTCTGTGGTTCAGCCAGGCAGGTAGTGCTTAAATGAGGCCTGGCTAGTCAGGTACTCAAGCCAATGATGCTAAGTCTCCATCCAGCAGCAGGAGAGTAGAACACATCACTGACTGGTTCTCTCTCTTCTGACTCTGTAGTAACAAACTAAACTCTTTCTAGCTTTCCTGGTTCCCCTCTTGGGAGCATTGCCTCGACCTCTGCTTGCTAATAACACAGGTTCTGAGCCCATTCTTCAATTCTGGAAGGTTTTACTTTAATCATTCTGATTAATAACTTTCACTTATATTAGTCATATTTGGCCTCTGTCATAGTCAGAAGATCCTCACGGAAGTAGTATTGTACAGATATTATTATTGTTTTCCTATAAGAAGTTTAGCTTCTGCAATCAAATGCTCTACCACTGAGCTATACAAACTATATTTCATGAAAAAAATCTGTTTCTAGCAGGTTATCTAATGTATCTTAGGGCTTAAATATTATGAATGTTTTCTTAAATATGTGGCATAATTTAAACAGTATTTATGGATTCAACATATTTAGAAGCCCGTGAGGCCCTATAGTTGCCATTCCAAAATATGAAGACTATTTTCACAGGCCTCTTCAGGGAGCCAGATATGAATCGCAGGGATCCCCACATTGTCGTTCTTGAATTGGCTGGGAGTATGTTAGAATGCTCAGAGTTTACCTCTATTTAGTAGCTTAATTATTTTTTTCTCCATTTAGTGGAAAATCACTTAGTGAAATTGTGGAGATTATTTATCTGACTCATATTTTTATGGAAACTGCTTTTCACTTCTATGCATTTTTAGAAGTGTTTCTTTTAAAAAGGATATTCTATTAATATTTATAATTAGATAGCACACAAAACAGATGCTAAATCTTATGCTATAACTTTCTTGGTACAATTACATAAAGAAGATTATATACTTTCCATCAGAATGTTCTCCCCGGAGATGAAAACAAAAGGGCTTCTCTGTGAACATGCCATTTCTTTTTGGGGCGGAAGAAAACAGGAAGATGGTGATTAATACAATTAACCATTTTAGCATGTTAGTGTTGATCCTGAGTGTCATACTTAATGCCATTGTAGTATTGAGTTAGAACAGCAGCTTGGTGCTTTCTTAATTGATTGGTCTTTTTATTTCTTCCCTCAGTTAACCTGTTTACAGTATTATTTTGGTCCTTCTGTGATGCTGCCGAGTCTATTTGACCTTCAGAGCTTAATGGTGTGTCCACGAAGTGGTTGTATTCAATACACACGAAGGGGCAGAGGGTGGGTATTTTTGCTGAGGCCAGAGAGAACAGAATTTCTTTCATTTTCTTTAGCTAAAACACAGAACATGTGAAAAATGTATTGTCTAATCTAATGCATATAACCCGCCCAAGAGCAGAGGATGTAAAGACAAGAAACTGAGTCGCCAAGGAAGAACAGTTTTGAGTGTTCGTGCCAGGTTTGAAGTCCTCCTAAAGTGGGTTCCGAGGATGGAGAGGAGAGCTTTCGGGTAACCCTTTGCCCACAGACAGGGTCTGGTCAATGGACCTTGCCTGTAATGAGTTCTGCTTTCTCCACTTAGAAAAGCACAGTAAAGAGCCAGCGCTGGGCTGAAAGGAGCGGAAGTTTACTTCCCCCCCAAGACGCTGCGCACGGGGACGGGTAGGTCACGCCCACTAGCGGGTGGCCGCCTCTGGGCTCCAGGCTGAGATGCTGGAGTCCGCTCCCGGTAAAGCGCGGACGCACTTGCTACCGGAGACTGAGCGGACGAGAGCGCACCCTCTGGGAGCCGCCGGCGTCTCCCCACGGCCCGGGACGCACGTGCCTGGGCCAGTGGCCAAGGCCAGTGGCCACTCCGTAGTAGCCAGGGCGGGTGGGAGCGTCTGGCTCCGGGCTGCGGCCGCCGCCCGCCCGCCGGCTCCGGTGGTTGGGCGGAGGAAGCGCGGGACTCCTCCTCCTCCTCCCCGCCGTATTAACATGCACCCAGGGGCGGGTGACCAGCCCAGCCTCGCCGCCCTTACCCGCTGCGTCCCGGCGCTCAGCCTCCGCGCCAGAGGCGAGCGTTGCGCTCCCGGCTCCGCAATCGCCAGGACGCGGCCTCGCAGACACCTTCCTCCGGCGGGGAGCCGCAGGACAAGCGGTGCGAGCGGTTGCAGCCACCTCGGCGCCTAGCTAGGCTCCTTCCCTTCACCTCCCTGAGAGGCATTCCCGGCCTCGGGGCCACTGCTCTGGCCCTCGCTCCTAGGCTCGTGGGACGGACGGACAGACGGACGCCACCAGCGAGTTCCGGACTGCGGGCAGCGGCAAGGTAACGCCGGGCTGCACGGCGGGGCCGGGGCGTGCGCGGCGGCGGTGGTGGCGGTGGTGCGCTGGGTGGCTCCGGCTCACCTCCTGCTGCGAGGTCGCGGATGCCCTCGCATCCTAGGGACTGCGGGCTGCCTCTGCTGGCCATCGGCCAGCACTCACAATTCCCTGACTCCTGCTCAGGGGGCACATCTGGTCCAGATGGTGACCTCAGGATCCCCGGGGCCAGCGTACTCTTCACCAAGCATAGGATCCTCGAAGCTCCCTGAGAGTGTTCGAGCAGGGGCGCTGATTTTTAACTGAGACAGGGTCCCTATAGGGGGAGGGGAGGGGACAAGAACCCGGGTCCTATGTTTGTAATGTCTCCAGCCAAATTCACAGCCCGTTCAGCACCTTGCGGGCAGCGGCTGCTGCTCACTGCAGGAGACTTCACCATGAGCTCCCGAGTCGTTTGCAAAGCAAGTTGTTGCACTCTTTTTGTGTGACATTTTTGGCATTGGTTGCGAAGAGCGACCCCTTACACGTGTGTGGAAGAGGGAATTAAAAAGACAGAGAAAAGAGAGAGACAAAGACAGTGGCACAGAGAGACGCACAGAGGGACAGGGTCCCGGAGGGGGGTATCACTGGAGAGTCACTGAGACCAACTGCCCACTAATCGCGTGGCAGGCGGTCAGAGCCTGTATTCAAAGGACCGAATGAGTGTCGCTGGCCTCGGGAGGACCTTTCCTTGCTCCAGGCTGGGCCAGATAACAAATTGCACTTTCATGGAGGGGCGGCTGCAGCTGCTGGAAGGACCTTAATGGTTCCAGTGGCTATGAAGACCTTGCATTCAGGACCCGCTGGAGGCAAGCGGTTCCTGTCTTCATGATGTCCCCGAGGTCGTGGGAAGAGGCGGTCGCGGCCCGGGTGCCCGCTCCAGACACTGAGCGCCTGTGCCAGGCGGGCGCCCTGCTGGCCCAGGATTCCAGTTCACCCCTTGCGTGGCCTGGAGCGCTGCGGAATTTTGCCTGAGAAGGGGAGGGCATATGGACTGGAAGGGGTTGCAGGTGGCAAAGCTAAGAGGACTCTGTGGGGTGAGAGGTAATGTCTTTTATGGACCCAGGTGAGACTCTTTACTCTTCTGTAGGAGAGACCCAGCTAAGCTATGAGAGGCTGCAGATCGATCACACCTCCTGGCCAAGCAAGTGAAGTTAAAACAGAATTACAAGACAAATAATAAAAGTCATAGTGATGGACAGGTCTTTAGCTTTTGTGGTCTTCATGAATGACTTCTTAGAAGGTGATAATGGGTTGTTCTAACAGGGATGAGGGCATGCTGAGGAAAGAAATTTAGAGCCAAACTCAGACATCTTGCACCCCCCACCCCGTTTCTTGTTTGTTTTTAAATCAGAATGGAGGTGCTGTAAAGACCCCCCCTTTTAAACAGTTATTTATATCATAATTTGAATTTTAGGAAACAACTCACTATTAGCCCTGATCATTTTTGTAGATAGTAAAACTGTATATTCCAAGTTAGATGGAAATGGCCTGTAGGCAAGGGATGAAGCAGCTCTCTGGTTCATACACTACCAGAGGAAACTTATCTTTGTTTATGTTGTCTAAAAGGAAGTTCAATACATTAAAAAAAATGTATAACATGTTCAGAATTCAAGTGCTAGAATTTAAAAACTACCTTTGAGCTCAGAAAATCCAGACTTTGGAATGAAATGAAGTTGATAGAAATCTGGTGTCCAAGCTTGCTTCTTCATTTTATTTGTGTTCAGCTTATAGTTACTGGTACTTTAAGGTATGTATTCCAAGTTCTAGGTCTAAAATTCTGTGAAATCTGAGTGATTTCCTTAAGAGAAAATGTAACTACCCATGAGAAAACATTTGAAAATGTAGGCTAAGTTTAAAAGCTACATCTGCATCTCTCTCTTTGTTTTTCTAAGATTTAATGTTAAATAAAATATAGGTAACCTATCAAGGGAGTGGACGATGGGTATGACCAATATATATTGTATATTTGTATGAGTTTTCCAAAAAAAGCAAAAACAAATACAGGCAAGATAAATGTTGGTGAAATGAACTAGTTAACAGATGTTTTAAAAGATCATGAAGTATTCTTTTGACAAAACCTTTCAAATTATATTTAAGCCCGTATGCCGAGTGGGAATGAGACACACACATAAGCCTTCCCTGTGGTGACTTTAGTGGTTCAGTCCCTTTAATTTCTCCCTCCAGATTCACTTTTTTTCTAACAGGACTGAAAATATAATGAATCACATGAGCAATTATTCAAAGCAAGTGGAAAGAGAGCCTCAAAATACTATGCAGAAAAATACCACAAACCTACATGTTCTGCTCCCCACATTCTGATGCTCTAAATTTCTTACTGAGTCTAGACTTAGGAACAGAAACTTAGATCTATTAAGTGCATACCTTTGTTCCAAGCAGCTATCAAGATTGATATTTTATATAAAACTAACACCATAGAGATGGGAGCTTGTTTGACTAATGAGGCAGGGACAGTACAGGGCACTGTGGCTACAGTTTGATAGACAGATGCACCATCATTTTTTTCTTCCAGGAAACTCTTGCAGAGCTTCATTCCACATAATACTTTCTAACCAAGAAAAGAAAAAGTAAAATGTGACCCACTGGACATTCCTAGAGTGATGTTTGTGTCATCAGCTAAAACTCATGGTCCTTTAATGATCATTCTCATCAAGTTTTTAGCCTCTATCAAAGGAGAGAGAATTTGTTTCTACTTAGGATGATTCTAGTTGGAGGATTTCATTTCTTTAGGAACTTTACTAATTGAAGGAAATGGTAGAGTTGTGAATTCCTTTATTTCTTTTCTCTCTTTGCATTGATAGGTTGGCTTTCCTATCACATTAAACTCACATTAAATAAGACTAATTCGGATATTGAGGAACTCAATACTGACCTCCCATAATTATAATTCATGCCTATTATATGTTGGTCTGTTGTGCATTTAAAAACATTAGTGTAAGAGCACATACAGCTCTCGCAAAGGACTGTAGCTAGTTCCCAGCATTCCATTGGGCAAACCACAATTGTCTCTAACTCGAGCACCATAGACTACAATGCCCTCTTCTGGACACTGTGGATATGTGCATATAAGTGCATATATCCACGGTATATTTAAAATCAGATGACTGTCATCATAAGAAGGCCTTTTGCTAGCATTCTAGAAAATTTTCTGCTACTGAGGGAATTGGGGGTTGTAAAACATCCCATGTCTTGGGTTGTCTTTTATTCCTAGAAAATTATAAGTGCTTTCAGTTCTCTGTTTTTCAAGAAAAGAATCATAGGACATCCTCAAGGATTTTAAATAGTGGGAGACTTTGCAGCCTGATTATTTTTCAATGATGGTGAAGGTTTCTTTCCCTAGATTTGTTTTCTGTCAGGAATTGTAGAAGATTTGTTACTAGGAAGACCTGAAACATTCTCCACAAAAAAGAAGGTTTGTAAGCAGCTGTCTAACATCGTCTTTAATCTAAACAACCACAGATGGTTGGTGGCACGGAATGCGAGGTACCTGAACCTTTTCTTCAGCCTACATTCATTTAGTTCTATAGTTTATATTCACAGCTTCTTTCTGTGCAACTGTGTGATGTACAAACTTACACAACAAATGGGATTAAGAAGAACAGAATGGGTGTGTTGATCAGGCAGTTTTGGATAGCCATCCTCTGAGGCCCATGGCTTCTTACTGTCATTTCTGAGAAGCTGGTCTTGCACAGAATGCTGACCCAACAGTTTCCCAGCCTTCATTCTAGTAGGTGGTAGGGCTGAGTGGATGCTTTCATCCTTAAATGACTTAAGAGTTCCCAGATTGATACTTATTATCTTCTCCCTCCTAGAGAAACAAGTGATAATCTGATTAGGAAAATGGTGCACACAGGACACTCTGTCTGATAGGGGTGGTGTGAGCCAGTGAGGCTGTTATATGACTGCATATTTTACATTTGGTTTCAAACTAGATAGAGATGCTTTGAATATACAAGGAAAATGTAAACTCACCCTCCTCCCTTTTCCTAGAATTTGCCAGAAATGAAACCATTTATTTTTATATTCACTCCTAACTTGCATCTGTTGTCACTGACAATTTGTCTGTCTTCTCTCAGTGTTTCTTGTCAGATTCATAAGCAACTGTACAAAGCCAAGCTATGAAGTGTGTCATTTGGAGCTGCCCACCCTTGCCAGGTTTCCTTAGTATTCAACAGCGCAATGAGCTTGTGGAAGCCTTGGCTAAGCAATTGGAAAAGGAGGGATTGTGCTGAGATTGCCTCATCTCCCTGGCCTTGAATCAGAATCTCAGCACCAAGACTGTTCAGAGACATTTAAAGGGCTCCCTCAGGCGGCTTGTGAGAAGGTCTCTTCTGGGCATATTTCCAGCTCTGCCTGCCACCTTACTCCATGGCATGGTTTTAGCTCATTTGAAAACATCTACTAGACTAACTTCCCTGTTGGTACTACCTCTGGCAAGTGCCTTTGAGTCTGTGATAGGTGGATTGGTATTAACCCCACTCTAACCTCAGGATTATTGCCCTTTCCCTGGAGACCTTTCCTGTCTTGATTTCAATTTCAGTGGAAACGCAATGTGAAGTTTATTTCAGGACTAGAAATTTCCCTGCTAGATATCACCCAGATTTCTTTACAAAAATACATGCTGCAGTTTCTGAGGAAAATTGGCATTTTGATCTTGCCTCAGACTTTGCAAGCAATTCTTCTTTGATGGGATTCATCACATGAACAGGGAAGAAAGCAAGATGCACTTATCTCCTTCAGTGATTATTTCCCCTCATAAATTAACCCAGAATGCAGGGCAAATTTCTCATTTTTCAAGCAAGGGTATCTTTTCTCTTTTTAATTGTGTCGAGATTTGAGGAAACAGAAATCCTTGCCATATTTGGAATGCTACTTATTGTGTGACCTCTTGCCAGGGCAATTCAGAGGCCTCACTTGATTCTGTAGCTTGTGTGAACTGTGAGGAGAGCTCTTTTTTTCTTCTCTTCTTAGGACATGGTTTCTTAAATTGTTTCTTCCACTGAATAGTCATTTAATTAGTGAAGCTCAGCAGATGGATACAGTTTGATGGCTTTGCAGACTCTTCATGGTCCTTTTACAGTTAATAAAGATGTGCTATCTGGTGATGGTATGATTGGATGGCAGCCTTCTTCACAGAACACTATGCTTCCTGTGACCTCAAGAACTAAATATAGCATGCTCATCAATACCACCAATTACCAGCATGGTGTAAGGCACCCAGTAATCGGTCAGTATATACCAGCTGTGTGAACAGTTGAATAATTAAATAAATGAGTGAGTGAATGCCGAGCTGTGTTCCAGCTGTGCAGAGACCTTAACAACTACGAAGGCAGTGTTTCATTGTTTTTGTATGTCTCTTCTTGCAAGATCAGATTCTGCATTGTTTAGCCCTAGGCTTACTTAGATAATACCTTCAAGAAACAAATGATCCCAGAGTGACCAAAATTCATAGTAATGTTATATTTTCCAGCTAGAGGCCCTGCAGTCTTTTTATGAAAAAGGAAAGATTCTAAATCTAATAAAAAAAATCGAATTTTTTCCCTTTCTCCTTATGCACAGCAAGCTTATCAGTTGCTTACCCACTCCCTTTCTTTGGGCTTCACCTTCCAGATCTCTTTTCTTGATGCCCACCTGAGAGAAGCTGGCACACCCATGCCTCGTTTTAATCTGTGATTTTCTGCTTCTGTTCTTGTCCGCCTCCTGAAGACCAGAAGCTCTTAGGAATAACCGAAAGAGTGGCTAGTATAAGGTTTGCATATGGAAGGAAGCAAAAAGTCCCTGTGGGGCTATCCTAGGCAAGATGAAAGAAAGTACAGCCACCTGCGGAGGGTGCCTCAGTTGGGGAAGTGCCTCCATCAAATTGGCCTTTAGGCAAATCTTTGTGGCATTTTCTTGACTGTTGACACAACCTTAGCTCACTGTGGGTAATGTCACTCTGGGCAGGTGGTCCTGGGAGTTGTGAGGAATGCAGTTGCCTGTGACCTCAGAAGCAGGTCTGTAGTAGTGTCCTATAGGCTCTCTGTTTCAGTTCCAGTTTCAGCCTACTGGAGTTCCTCCCCTGACTTCACTCCAGGATGGAGGGAGACATGAAACCATAAGACAGATAAACTCTTCCCCAAGCTGTTTTTTTATCTGATAGTATTTGGTCACAAACAGAAAGCAAAACAGTATGAGGACTGAAGGAATGAGCTATAGCACAGAGGTGAAAGATAGGTGTAGTGCTTCAACTGACTTCTTTAAGGCTGAATTTTACATAGGCTCTCAGCATAAACTGTGATGCTCCCTTTATGGATCGTGTTTGAATCCAACTTTTCAAACTAAGTGGGAGTATAGTCTTCTAAGAACTTTTCCAATTAACAGTTTTTATTTATTTATTTATTAATGACCAGACATAAGAGTTTGTTCCTCTCCATCCTGTACTTCTGGAATATTTGAAAGCCATAGGGAGATAAAGCAGCTTCTTGGGTATGTTGACATGCCAACTGCAAGCTATTTTAGATGTCAGGTCCATAGTCCAGCTTGGGTGTTTCTGTAAGGAAAGAGGAGGGTCAAGGGCATGATCTATGTTGGTACAACTGATCCTATCAACTAGAATCACTAAATTTACATGCGTATGTCATTGACTTAAAGTAGTTTACCGTAGTTATTAGAATCCTCCAGGATATGCACAATAGCTATCAGACATTTGTAATTATATATTGTGTCTAATAGTGAGGAAATCAAAATATCTGTGTTATCTTTTGGGTACTTACTAAGGTGGAGAATACAGAAGTTTAAGACATAGTTCAAATCATTGAACAGCATAAAATGTGGTCAAGAGGATAAGAGTAAAGCGTGAACAATATTGGGAGGCTGAAATGAAAGGATTGGTGTGAATTCAAGTCAGTCTTGACAACACAGTGAATTTCAGGCTAACCCTGGCTGTAGAGTGAGAACCTGTCACAAACACCACATAAAGGATGAAGGAAAGAATTAGTAAGAATATGTTGGGTTATATAATAAAGCCAACTGTATATGTATGAGGCTTATCAAAGAATCAAAGCATTAGTAACAGAAAATCAAAGCATTTTAAACAGAAGCCTCACAGATTGGAAAGAATTAAGTCAAAGGAAATATGGCTTCTGGACTTGGTAAGATGTCTACAGTGATGTGACAATGCATGTTCCTGGTCTGGGGGAAGTTGATCCTTGTGCCAATAAATTTGATTCTGAAGGATAGTGACATGACTGATAGAGACCTACCATAGAGGGCTTAATACTTATACAGGAATATGTAGATTTTCTAGGAGCCTCTCAAGGAAGATGGGGTCACTTGGAAGTAGACAAGCCTTCTCTCAGAACTAGACCAATATCTTAGGGACACTTTTTGAATGAGTCTAGGAAGGCATGTATGTGGGAAAATGCAGTTTTTTTGCATTTTTGGCTGTTTTCTCTTATGTCATACTATTTTCAGTTCCATATTATTAAAATTGTAATTAAATACTTTGATGCCCTCAAAAAATAAATAACATTATAATAAATGCTTTAGGCCTACCATCCAGGTTATGAAATAGTCCAGTTACACAGTGTTGTGTGTACTGCTGATATTTTCCAAGCATATCTTCCCTCACTAGATACTCTGCAGGCCATATTGTTTTCTCACCATTCCCTTGTGTCTTATATGCTTTGCTGTGTACAAATATATATCCATCAATGTAATCTGGATTTTAGGCTCTATAAAAATAGTATCATGCTCTTTTCATTTTTCAACTCTCTTTTATTGCCCAGAAATGTGTTAGGTACAGGTCCAGTTTGTGTGTTTTTACTGCTCCATAATATTCTAGTCTATGGCTACTTCATGATTAATGTACCAATTTTTCTTGATGGGAGTTTATGCTGCTTCCAAATAAGGCTGCTTTTAACATTTTGATGCTCTTTGCTTTCGCTAATAAAGGAGAGCTCCTTGGGGCATTGCTCAGGATAAGCAGTTTCAAGAGGAGGGCATTTTACCTGCACACTTGGCAGATTATGTCTGAATACAAAAATTGGTAGCATCTATTTATATCCCAACCAACAATCCATAAGAGGTCCTTTTGTTCCACATCCTTGTCAACCCTTCTGATGTATTTTGTATTTTGCTAACCTTGTGCATGTGAGATGATATCTCATTGTAGCATTAATTTGTTCCTGGAGACTGCTAGGAATGCTGGCCAGTTTTTCCTTCTAGTTAACATTTTGACTTTGAGGGTGGAAGTTTTTCACCTATAATGTCTGCTCTCTTACTGCTGTTCATTTAAACTCATTGATTTAGATATTCTGGAGGTCAGATGTTTACTTTCTCAGTATTATGAATTTCAATGGTCTTCAATCAGCTAATGTCTTGTCTTTGCATGTTGATTGTGTCTTGTGGTAAAATGTTTCTTTAAGTTGCACAAGACATACATCTCATCATTCCTTGTTCTAAGTAGCTTACAAGCCTTTTCTGAGTCTGAAGTGGTGAGGAAGCTCGCCTTTCCCCTCTCACACACTACGGAAGCTATTCTTTCCCAATGAGTTCTTTAAGCCTTTAACATCTGTGGTTGTTGTATAAAGCCTTTAATTACATCCCCAGTTGTAAAAAGATGCATACCTTGTCTTGCTCTTAATTTATTTTTTGTTTAGTTAAAGTGAGATTGTTGGCATTTTTGAATTCTGCTGCTTACAAACATTCAAGGCTTCATTTTATGCCTTGAATCTACAGAGACCTCTAAGCAGGGTTTCTTGCCCCCAACATCGTTTTGCTCCCCCTTCTTCCCTCCCTCTCTGTCTACCTCCTTCCTTCCCTTCCTCCTTCCCTTCCCCAGTTTCATCCTTCCTCCTCCCCTCCCCCCACACCTGTAACCCAGGCTGGCCTCAACCTTACAACAAGTCCTGGGATCACAGGCTTACATCAGCAGACCTTTCGATAGATATTTTCCTGAAGTCTTCCTGAGACTTCCAGGAACACAGCAAAACACATTCATTCTTACGTCTCACTCACCTGCCCTAGCACCAAGCATGTGCTGTGTGCATAGTGTGCCTACAGGTGTGTCACTGGGACATGGACAGTAGGGAATACCTGGCTGGCTTTGTACTTAGCTCCACTTCTTAATTAGCCCTTTGTATTAAATTTCTCCACAATGAATCCCTTACTGGCTACGACTCTGCCATTGGCCATTTGTCTTCCTTTTTGTTTTCTGCTCTTCATAGGTTAATATTCTTCCTGTTTGACAAATTATGGAAGCTGATTCTCCCAGACCAGCTAAGGAAAGTTAGGATTGTAACTTTCTCTCTGCCCATTCTTCTATGTGGATTACATTGCCACGAGCAAACATTGCTTTTAAAGTGTTTATTTTAAAGCCCAGACAAATATTACCTCTCACACAAAACATTTATGGCCCTTTCAGCGAAGGCTAACTCTCTTGTTAATTCCATTTGTATTTAACTGGATCATTTATTTTATGACTTACATATGTGAATACCACTAGATGTTAAGCTCCTTCCATGATAAATTAATTTATGTATTTTTGCATCTCTCATAGGCCTAAGCCCACTATCTAACAGAATGGCTTTAGTGAGTAACAGCTGCTTTCTTGATAACTGGTAATTAGTTATTTGAGATGACATATATGGGAATTTGGACTCGGGATTTATTGGAGATAAATAGAAACATTGCTGGAACATACTAGGATTTGAAATAGTGAGCATGTTCGGAGTAAGTAAGCTATACCTTGGTTGTGATGTTTGAGATTATCATCCCCTATAAGTAAAAATTGAACCTGAGTTTCTGAAAGAGAAAACTTGAGATGTTCATTAGAGGTGGGACATCAGATTCTTGGCACAAGCCACTGTTAGTATGTTACCCTGTTGAAAATGCCATGTCTGTGCGCAAGCAAGATTCACTGTGCCAGTTCATTTAACTAATGACATGACATTGTGCAAGCTAATTTCACCAAGCCCAGTTTTCTCATCTGAAAAATGAGGATCATTAAACTCAGATTTCAATGTATTTGAAAGAATTAAATGACCCAGCCTATATAAAGTATCTAGTTCAAAGCTGGACCCATGGTGAGCAATTAAAACATGTTCTTAATAGTGTATTTTATTCACAGGAACTAACTTACCAGCCATCTTCCTGAATCAAAATGGTACTGAGTAAAGAACTTAAAAAACGACTGGTCTATTTGTGAAACACCATTCTCCTCCTACTAGAAGCCTGCTAACAACCCTTGGGTCTGATTATTTCACAATCCTTTATTGCCCAGTGACTGAGACAATGACTTGGTGAGCAGATCAGTAAGGGTTAGTGTTCACTGAGCATGAGCATCATGGTCTCTGTCTGTATTCACTCAGTCAGGATGTAGGTTTGCTGCATCCCTTGCAGCCTATACATGCTGAATCTACAGGGCAGAGCCCACAGGCCCAAGCCTGTCTAAAGATGGGCTATGTTATATAAGGAGATGACAATGCAAATAACATGTAACTTTCTCCCTAAGGAAGATTTAACTTTATTACTGAGAAGATGGTCTCACAGAACAGTTCAATGCACCTGGGACAACACACAAAGGGCAAATTTTAATTCCTTTGGTTAGAGTGTATTTCCTAAGGTGGGATGAGATACGGGGAATGGAGAGACATGGAACAAGAGCGGGGTGTCATTGTATCTTGATTTTTATGGAAGAGATTGTTCTGTTTGATACATAGTTCCCTAGATCAGTAGAGGGCATGGTGCTCCGATTGCCTTTGCTTGCTCAGCCAGACACGACTGTCTGTCTATTACCCCCACATCCCCCATGGTCACATGCTCAGTCAACTCAGTGTTTCATAGAGAGAGAACTTTATAGCTCAAACTACCCAACAAGCCAAATGAGAATTTGCCATTGATTGTTCAGAGGGGAAAACCTACTGTTTTTATTTATGACAAAAGAAAACATTATAGCAAACTATATTTATTTGGGGCATCATCTGTTGTAGTAACCCATACTCTAGTATGCAGAGAGTTGCTTGATTCTCTATAGAGGTCAGGTGAGTGTTGTATTTCCATCATGCATTGATAATCTGAGTAGCTTATTCATTTTGATTATTATTTATTTTTCAAATTATAATGTCATAAAAAATTTTTCCATTCTTTATTCCAAATATTTCCACATAGCTCTCCTTGCTCTCTTTTAATTTCATGATCTCTTTTTTCATTAATAATTGTTGTATACATACATACATATAGGCATACTCCTAGATATGTAAATACAGTCTACTCAGCCTGAATTATGTTCCTTGTATGTATATTTTCAGGGTTGACCATTTGATATTGGATTCTTGGTAAGTGTGCTTATACCTGGGTAAGACTATTTCATCTACTGTCAGCATGTATTAGTTACTTGTAGTTATTTGTGTAGTCTTGAAGTCTCTGGGGTTTCTGTCATTCACACTAGCATGTCTATCCAGCACATGGTTAGGGAGTTATGCTGATGAGGCTACTTTATGGGTGTAGCTTTTAACATTTCCAGGAGACACAGTCTCAAAGATACTTCCCAATTATTTGGCTTTGACTGTCTTTCCACCCCCTCTTCAATGATCCCTGTTCACTAGGTACAGGAGTTGTATTGTAGATACATCCCTTGAGACTTATACTTCACAACTTTGCCTTTGATTGGTTATGGTTTTCTTTAATGGTTTCCATCTATCCCAAGGAGAAGTTTCTTTGATCAGGGCTGGGGACTATTCCTAACTGTGGGTATGAAGACAAGTATTTAGAATGTAGTTAGGGATTATACTGGTTTAGTAAGTGGTGGATATAGCTTCTTCTCAAAGATTTCACTAGTCTGGGAAAGTTTCCAGATCTAGTCATGATTTCTGTCTTGTTGAGTGGGTCATTAAAAATTAATTAATTTATTTATTAGTAGTTAATTAATCGTTTCAAGGTCAATAGTACATGGTCTTTGGTTTGTAGCGCTTTGTTGAATGGGTCTTAAGTCCAATTAGAGAGCTGTTAATTACCACCAAAGTATATGTGCCACCTCTGCACCATGTAACTATATCATGCTGGTCACCATTGTGTTACACGGGCATCCTTAAACTGTTGGTTACTTTCTTTCTTTGAAAGATTACATGGTTTCTTTTATTTCCATGAAAGCTAGTCCTCAGTGAGAAGGTTTTCAGGTCAGTTCCATTGTACCTGAAGTGCTTTGTATGTTCAGCAATAGTGACTTGCCTTCTAATTCTGTAGGACAATCAAGTTCAGCAGCCTACAATATTTTGGAAAACCCTGACCAACAACTCAGAATAGGACTTCTCTTACCTGGTATTGAGATTTTATTAAATGGTCTATGGCTCTTGGAGATGGCATTGCCAGCCTAAATGGCACTTTTCCTTTAAAATATGTGCGTTTATTTACATGTCAACTTATATATATTAAATGCACTTTTAGGCAGATAGTTAATAGTGTGATTCTGTATGACTTTTTCAGAATCCTGTTATTTTACTCTCCCCTTGTTTTTCTGTTTTTATCTTGCTCCCTGTCCCTAATTAGAGATCCCTTGTTCTTCCATTTCCCCATCAGATCATTTGTTCCCTGCTGTTCCACTTCCTGTTGATCCCCTACACCAGACCTTCCTGATTTCTGCAGTTAACCCAGGATATGCACTCCCATCTGAAGACTTGGAACTAAGGGTCTCCAGTGACATTCATTAACTTTCTGGGTCTGGGTCACTTCACTAAGTATGATCTTTTCCAGTTCTACATATTTATCTACAATTTTCAGGATTTCTTTACAGCTGAATTATATTCCTTAGTATATAGGCATTACCTTTTCATTATCCATTCACTGGTTAAGTGCATTTGTGTTGTTTTCATTTTCTAACTATTATGGTTACTGCAGCAGTAACATGACTGAGCAAGTATCTTTGGAATAGGGTGTCAGAACGTTGAGTCCTCTGGGTAATTCTGAATAATGTAAGAGAATGCTTAAAAGACTATACTCAATTTAAGTTGGAAAACCTAAAAGAAATAGATGCATTTCTAGATTCATCCAAATCATCAAAATTGAATCAAGGACTCAACAGTTTAAAGAAACCTATACCTAATGAGGAGATTGAAATAACAATAAATGCTTTCCAGGTTTAAAAAAAAAAGTAAAGGGCCAGATGGACTCACAGCAGAATTCTTCCAGGCATTCAAAGATCTACAACCAATCAGTCCTTCTTAAACAAGAAAGGAGGAGAAAAGAAGATGATAACAAATTGAAGGAGCATCCCCAGATTTCTTCCATGAAGCCTCTACCTCTAATACTCTATAATTAAAATCAGATGAAAAACAACAATAAAAAGAAGCTGGAGGTCAATAAATATGATGCACATAGACTCAGATATGTTCAACAAAATATTTGCAAACAAAATACAAACATACATAAAAAAGATTATGCCCCATGACCAAGTTGATCTTATTTCTGAAATGTAGGGATGGTTCAACACATGCAAATCAATAAATGTAATAAAACACATAAACTTAAACAGGGAAAAATTACATGATTATTTTAATAGATGCAGAAAAGGTCTTTGACAATCTACAACATGCCTTCATGATTAGAGTCTAGACGGAACATACATCAACATAATAAAAATGAAATACAAAAACCCACAGCCAACATCATCCTAAATGGAGGAAATCTTGAAGTAATCCCATTCAGGAATGAGGCAAGGCTATTCCTGACTCCTCCTCCTCCTTTCCAATACTGTGATTGTAGAAGAGAAAGGAATTGAAGGGATTCAATAGGAAGGAAGTCAAACCATCCCTATTTGCATACAGCATTAGAGACCTCCCAAATTCTCTAGAAAACTTCTAGACATGGCAAAAAATTCAGCAATGTGGTAAGATACAGAATTAACTTGTGCAAATCAACCCAAACAATCATCATACAGTGAAAGAGATCATGGGTGCACTCTTGTTCAGTCAGAGTAGCCTCAGAAAATAAAAGTTAGAGATAATGGGAAGTGAATGGCCGATACAATGAAAACAATCTTAGTAGGATTTTTTTAATGTTGAGTATATTTTTTCATACAGTATATTCTGATTACAGTTACTTCCCCCAGTTCTTCCCAGATTTTCCCCACCTCCCAATGGTGTAACTTTAACTCTTTGCAGAAAGTTATATAAATATTCTAGAAAATAGAAAGACATTCCATCCTCATGAATAGATAGATTAAATATCATTAAAATGGCCACTTTACTAAAATGTATTTACTGATTCAAAGTAATCCTAATCAAAATCTCCATCTTGTTCTTCTCAGAAATAGGAAAACTATCCTAAGCTCTCGATGGAACCACAAAAGCTGAGTGGATTTAGATTGAGCAATTCCTGTTTTTTGAGACTCTGCTTCCAGATAGTGGCAGCTTCTAATGTAACTGTTCCCAGGATCTTTTTGTCACATCTTCTATAAACCAAACAGAAATGCACCTATGAAAGCCATACATTTATGAAAAGAAATTCATTCTAACCTTTGAATGCCGTCACTTGCCACGGTGTTGTCTGTGGATTGTGGATTTGCCTGGCTCAGGTAGTAATGGTCATTGTGCAATGATCTGGACTCTCACCTTGTTCAGATATGATTTCCATTGTCAGGTACCAGAACTGAATGAAAGCTATGTACAGACCAAAGCATTGATGTTGCTTCCATTATCTTCTCTTTCCACAGTCACAGCATCTCAAGGGTTATTTATTTATGAGTAATAAGAGTTGTTGGTAGTAACTTAGATACTCTTTTGCTAACTCATTTTCTATTATTTCATATTTTGAAGATACCTCCCATATGATAACCATTATTGATTCATTTCTTCATTGTTTTCCATTCAACTAACACAATAATTTATTCAATAAGTATTTGATTCAACAGTCTGAATTTTTTTTAATTTAGTCTCAAATAAGAGTAACAAAAGATGTAAATTGGGCCCCTCTGGAGCTGTGGTGTTTATAAGGGGTGGGAGGAAATGCAATGCACATGGCTTTACATTCTGTTTTCTTTTGTTGTTGTTGTTGTTTAATTTTTGATACACGGTCTTATTATGTAGCTCTGGCTTTACCTTAACCAACTGTCCCCCTGCATTGGCATTATGAATGCTGAGGTTACAGATATGTGAAACTCACAGCAGGTTTATACTTTTCACAGCTATGGGAAAATAGATGAATTGGCAGGGATTTGAGTACTTATTAGATGAAAAATATAAGCTTTGGTTCATCTAGTTTTAAATTCAAACCTTCACCAGACACGTCCTAGCTTTAGGGCTTGAAAAAATTCTACAGGAAGTTTGGGATACTCTCTTTGATTGTTGTTGTATGTTTTTTTTGGCCTGTTTGGGGCTGGAGGATTATGACTTGGCGCACGTGTGGCGTGGGTTTGGAACTTGGTTTATGTGTCTGTGGCTTTTGTCTTTTAAAAGAAATGAATTATATGTTTATATATTTTATATTGTTTGCCCCATATCTTAAGCACATTATTAGTTAGTTTTTTTTTAAATTAATTTATTTTTATGAATTTATTTATTATGTGGCTTGTAGCCTGTGGCTCATTTGAATTTTTATATGTTTTTTTTTTTTTTGGGGGGGGACAGATGGCGACTAGTAAATTTTATTTTATTTTTTATTTAGCTGTCTTTGATTTTTTACTTATTTTTATGGTGTCTTGTATGGGTCTAAACATTTATTTATATCGTATAGAGAACATTTTACCGGCACTGTTTTCTCCCGTTGTCACTTCACGATGGTAGACATGTCCTCAGATACAGTGTCCAGCACTGCGTCTGCTCAATTCCTTTCTCTCCTACTGTTCTTCTTGTTCTTTCCTTTTTAATTGCTGGGATTTGCCCTAGATTCTTGCATGTGCTAGGCACATTGCTACCACGAGCAAGATTCTTTACCAAGTCTCTTTTGGATGCTTAGGCTGGACTTTAATTCACTAGATAGCCCAGATTTGCCTGGAACTCATCAGACTTTTGCATTTGCCACCAAAATTCAGGGGTCAAGGGATGTACCACCAGAAGATTGTGATTTGGGTTTTTAATATTCTAATAGATTATTAATTATAGCATAGAAGAGATTTTATATAAACTTGCATTTCCGAAATAAAAATAGATATTATAGTTTGTTGGGTGTGTATTATACATTAGTGCCCATTAAGCCAGTAATTGGTTTTTTTATATTCACACTAGCCTAATAATGTATGTAGAAAGTGATATAGTTTACTAAATATGTGCTTAGATTTTAGAACTTTTGCCAGTGGAGTTGATAATTGAACAGGGAGCTGCAGCAGGGTCTGTGTTCCCCAGATACCTAACCCAGTGTTGAATGTCATCCAAGAAATGTAGACTAAAATGAAAATATGGAAATCAAAAAGGTTATCAAATTGCAAAATTGATAGCTATCCCAAATATGTTTCAAGCTGTCTGAAAGATATATGTTCTTCTTAGTTGAAGTTATTTCACTTTGAAGTGTAGATGGCCCAGCAGGTGGCTATTTGGACATTTTTTAAGTGGCACATTACTTTTTCCTTAGTTCTCTGCAGCCGTTACCATACATATGTGCAGAGCATAGCAGAAAGGAAATTACTTCTACTTAAATGCTGTTACTTTCTTGTCTCTGTAACCAAATCACTGACAGAAAGCAACATTGTTGAAAAAATGATTCTTTCTGCTCATGGTTAAGAGGGCACCATCTGCCATGACAAAGAAGGTGTGTCAGAGTTTGGAGTAACACTAGCATGCAGGAGGGCCCCCTCATGTCTGAGAATAGCTGGAAGGAGAGAGCCAGCCAGGTCTGTTGGTGGTCAGTACCCATGATTCACGGATTGGTACCACCCACATTAAGGTGGGTCTTCCTTTCTCCCTTAAACTTCTCTGAAATTGAGAGAAGTACACTCAGGGATATGTCTCCTGGGTGATTGATTCCAAATCCAGTCTGATTGACAATGTCAGTGAACCAACACAGACACCAAAATCCCAATTCAAAGGTGAAGTCACTTTGTTCTCTAATGCCTGTTTAAAATGTCATTTATTATATTTCATTTCTCTTGGTTTTTGACTAGTCTTTGCTTTCCTGGCTTATATGGGGACATGGGCTATTTTGATGACATCAAGAACAAAGTACATAAATAGGTTGCATTTGCCTTGGCTGCTTCTTTCTCTGTGTGTCTTCTCATTTGTTAGTGAAATTCTGCATGACAGAGGTGAATCTCTTTGGAAACTTCTAGGGGTGTGACCATCTGCTAATTCTGGATAAAACTTGTGTCTTCTTTCCAGGGAAGGATCTGTCAGCTGTGAAGAACTTCAGTGCCCTGCTTCCTGTTGGGCAATCTGTTTAGAGGATAAATAAGCAAAGACCTCAAAGACAAAGGGACATAGAGATTTAGCCTGTAATAAAGACATAGTTTAGAGAGCTCAGTCAGTGCGCTCAGCTCAACCTCTACAAGGATCAGATAAGGACTTCCCTAGCAAGGGAGAGCAAAGGGTGTTCAATTGCCCTTCTAACACATACCAGAAAACTGCATGCTGCTTATCTTTGAGCTCCTTTGCAGTTCAGCCTGGTGGAATTAAAACATCAATCTCTTTAAATAGACATTGGCAAATCAACTTCGCTAGTCTAAGTGAGAGGAAGGTTATTCAGCTTGTCCATAAAATATCAAAATGGTACTGTAGTTTACTTTTAAACTTTAATGTCTTGGGGGAAATTGAATATGTAAGCATCCCTATACACATAAACATTAGTACAAGACATTTTGCTCATGTGCATGAACAGAAGCTGCAATGAAGATGAATTCACATTAACAATGGTAGAAAAACAAATGTTCTTTATGATGGTCTTATTGTCACTGGAGTGTCACAGATGAAAGTGCATTTTGTGAGTTAAATGTCTTCAGTACTTCTTACTAAGATTCTATGAAGTTTATTTCCAATGTTGTCATTTTGATTTGAGTCACCTTAAAGTCCTGACCCAGAATACAATTTGAATCTTCAAGATACCATTAACAGTAAAGGTATGCATAATGACAATAGCAGTACATTGTTTTTTTGGAGGCAAGAACCATGGAATCAAATGTTTTACCATACTTAAATCATGTTCAAAGTCAAGTTCAACATATTTATGTAGAATATATGCTCAGTATTAGTGTATCCTATGTTGCATGTATATAAGTAAAACATTTTTTAAATTAGAAATTGTGTAATGAAAATCTAACATTCACATGTTAGGCATAGTAGATGCAAAGATAACTAAGATTTGGCACCTGAGATGCCTTGGTCCATCTCCTAGAAGCTTGTTCTCTTGGTGAATCTTGTTTCTCTTTCTTTGACTCATTGTTTCTCATTAATGTAACTTAGGACCATTTGTGAATCAGTTTCAACGAGAATATCATTCACATTCTCAACACTCTATCTAGTGTACATATTCTTAGTATCTGTCAAATGCTTATTCTTAATAATTATTCAAAGAATGGATGTGAAGTAACGGAGCTTGATGTTCCTTATGATAACAACTGTATATGTTTTAAATGATTGTTAAATGAAGAAGTTCATTGTCAGATGTTGACATTAAGCCTGAATTTTGTTATTTTTCTGGTTCCCCGCAAGCACACAAAATTCATTATTGGAAATGACTCCATTATCATTTCAGTAACCTCACTCCTATCAGAAAGATAGGATAAGAGTTCCATCATCAAGTGGCCGGGAGATAAAGGGTTATACAGAACCATGGGAGGCATGGAAAGCTATTCCTCTGAGCAGACAGATTTATCACAAGTGGAGTTTGGGTATCACTGGATTATAAATGATGGGATAAATAATGGATCTTTGTATGGCCTTTTAAGTCAATTTATGTGAAGCTTACCACCTTTCTAACATTATGCTGCTAGCAATATCTTCTTGGGGCCTGTCATATACTCTTTCTTAGGGACTAAGTTCACCATGTATCAACTCATGGGCACAATAATATGACTTCAAGCTCCATAAAAACTATGACATCATTGTTATCATGGCATGCCTGGAATATAACCCATAAGTTTAAAGAGAAAATTCAGCATGCTTTCAGGAAGAGGTCTTACTGAGTCTTAAAGGACTTCATAAGTTACTACTTAAGCTTATGTCCATATTCATTAGTAATTGTGAGCCACATTTGCAGATTGAATTATCTAGGAAATATCTAAAAAGCTATTGTCAGTATCCACTCCAAGTCTGCTGGATTAGCCATAAGGGTATTTACAAAGCTAATCCTGTTATTTTCAACAACATGCATGGATGAGAGCCAAAGACTCATAGTAGTGATTCCCGCTGTGGTCCCTGTACCAGCATCATCACCTCATCTAGGTGTATGTAGCAGCACAGCCTCTCAGGCTACAGGTCAGACTCTAAGGGCAGACCCCAAGGGTCAATGTTTTAGCAATACTCTAGTTTATTACACTATACCTCAAGGCCTCAGAACTACTAGTTTTTAGGCTCTTATGTCCATCCAGGTTCTTACTTTTGTAGACTGCTGTCTGCAGGTCATGTCTGAGAATATGCACATTCAAAAGAGGGGAAACATCAAGATTAGTGACTATAGCAGGAGACCTTGACTAAGGCCTGGATTGTTTTCTGGATAGATTACCATCTCCCTTCTTCCACAAATGTTTCTCTGAGTTTCAACTTTTCCTTTTACTACCAAATGCCTCCTGTATAATTTAAGATTTGGGAATTATCATTCTGGTTACTCATCCTTGTATTCTTTCTAATTTTTTAGCATCAAAATCTGTAAAATGTGTGGCAAACATATACACATCTTCTCATTTTGAGCTTAGGCTTCTTCCTTAAGCTCTTGTTGTATACCCAGCCTGCCCTCTGTTATCTCAGCCCACTTCTTGTGATGATGACTCATTGCTAACTTCTTACAGTTTTAACTTGTAATGTATTGAGAAAGGGAAGTGGGAGAATTCAGAATCTGAATGTTTTTCATCTCTCCAGAATTACCTTTTTGCAGAATGGTCTTATTATTGTGATTAAAAACTTAGGAGTTTTTAGAACATCTGGAACAATTGCACCCAGATGCACAAAAATCTCTTTCCCAAGCCAAGTTGTGAATGCTACTAAATCATGGTAGTTTTACATGACCACCCCCCCCCACTTCCCCAGCTATGGGGGTTGAGCTCTGAATATTGCAACTTTTTCCATTCTGTTTTTATGTTCCCATCTCAATTTACCCTTTCCTTCACCTTTAAAGTTACTTTACCTGGGTCTAGAAATTGTCTTTCCTGACTCCAATTTCTTTCCTTTTCACATATTATTTTCACAATTGAGAGAAACCAGCATTCGACATGACTGTAGTTTCTATTTCTTACCCATTATTTTTACAGTTGCTCAAGCCAGAAGCAGAAGAGCGAAAGCCTACAAATCTACTTCCCCACACCAACCAATTTTATTGACTAAATGCCTGCTTTCTCTAAAATTAACTTTCTATGTCTCAGAAATTCCTAGCCTACTGGATATCTTTAATGACCTTATTTTCCCTTAAATTTTGGAGACCTCTAGCACTCACCATTTAATTTCATCCTCCTCCAAACTGTATCTTGAAGTTATATTCTATAAATCACTTTGAAAAGTTTATTCAGGTTCTGAAATTGAATCATTTGTTGTCTAACCATCTGTGATCTATGAGATAAAGCTTGAAGTTTGTAGTGTGCATGACATTGGTATTTTCCTGTAACTTAGTGGGAGGCAATTTTGCAGCCTTAACTCTTGTCATCGCTCAACCTGATGGAGTTTTGTACTTCTGGTTGTTTTGCTTATTTCCTCAATGTTTCCTACTATGTTTTATAAAGTTCCTGTGTATATCTCACCACAATTATGTCCTCTCATCAGCATGTCTTTGCTTCATTTTCTACATGATACATATCTAAATGTTTTTAAGGACAGCTTGGAGGCATCCTTGGCTTTCTTGAGGAGATTTACATAGAATCCCCTCAAGTTCCAGAAGTATTTCATGTATTCTTGGTATAAAATGTTGCAGGCCTTTCTACTGTGCTATCTCTTCATCACCCCCTTACATAAGAAAGAACATTTTCTGAGACCAGTGTGGATGCAGCTTCTTCTTCCAGAGGAGTTGAGAGTTAAGTGCACCAGAGATAATGTTAGAACAAACATGAAGGATGTGGGATCCTGGATCAAAAAACAAGGTAATGAAGCCCTGAAGAACAAGGGGAAAAATAGAGATGTTATAATTGGAGAAAATCCAAGCAGAAGAGAATTTAGAAATGAAATCTCAGAAAAGAAAACACAACTCAGTCAAGGGAACAGAAAATGCAATGCATCGAGCTTGCAATGTCAATTCACTACAGCCTTTGTGACCATGGATCATATACAGATGTTTTATCATGTTTACAAATTCAGATAGGACATCTTGTTCCTGTGGGAGAGACATATATACATTAAACCCTAATGTTTTATGGAATAAAATGCTGTTTTATAAAGGTAGAATGCCTTGGGAGCATGCAGCAAGTTTTAATTCATAAGACGGTATAAACAGCAATGTCTTTATTATTATTATTATTATTATTATTATTATTATTATTATCTATACAATAAAGTTCTCCCCCCATGTAGCCCTTTGTTATTCCTCCCTTCCCTTTACCAATCCCTCCCTGTCAGCCTTCAGCCTCCCTCCTCCCCATCCCCCCATACCCTCCCCTAAAAGGACAAGAAGTTCCTAGGTGGATCAGCTCACCATCCACTCCAGGCAGGTCTGATTTCCTCATCCTAATATCAGAGGGTTAGGTGTTCCTCTGGAAGGAATGGGCTCCATGGTGCCAGCCCATGCACAGAAACACAGTCTGATCACTCCCCTTGAGGCTCCACATATTGTCCATGTCAGTGGACAGTTGCCTATCCTTGGAGGGCTTAGTTACTTTTCTTGTAGGTTGGCCAGTGGCTGTTCTTTTTTTATTATGAATAAAGTCATACGTTTTATCCATGTATACCCTTGTTCAGACTCCCTCCCCTATCCTGCCCCTTCCAGTCACTCTCTCTTCTCCACTTCACTTGGCTGTTCTTAATTTATTGGGCCTCCCAGAACTCCAGCTGGCCACTACGATGGGAATTTTTAGAGTCTCCTTCCCTGCTCTCAGCTGGACCAGGAGTTCAGCCCAGTGCTCAACCATGTATCTCTGCCTCTATTTTAATTTCTTGATGTAGGTTCTTTGATGGCACTTGGCGTGGCTATTCATTTGATGATAGGGGAAGTTCTATCTAGGCAACACTTTCACTGTTGGTTGGGACAGCCAGGGACAGCCTGTGAGTTCTTGTAGGTTATCCCAGCACCCAGTCTTCTGAAGCCAATGTGGGGTTGGGTTAGCAACATCATTTTAAAGTGTTCTTTAGAGCAAGTTTTCATGGAGGAATTTTCATGAAGATACATGCTCAAAGGCTGAGTCCGTGGAAGAATTTGGCTGGATCACAGTGAGGAATTTGTGAAGCTGGGCTGTAGGATTTCCGCTTGGATGTGATGGCCAAGGAGCTTTGGCACGTGTATTGAAGAGTTGGATTTTGTTCATTACACAGCAAAATATCATTTAGAACATTATAAGGGGCAGATGGATACGGGGGCTCAATGAGTAAAGGAGCTTTCTGCCAATCCTGACAACCTAAGTTTGATTCCCTGAACCCACAGGATGTAAGGAAAGAGCTAACTCCATAAGTGATCTTCTGATGTCCACATATAAGCCATGGTTTGAGTTAGTCTTCCCCCCAACAATCATTAAATGAGACCATGATAAAAGCATCTTAAAAGTGCATGAAATATCATGGAGTTGAAAATTGCCCAGAATAATTCTCAAGACACACACATACACACAAGCTATGCATGCATTCAATATACACATACACACAAAGACACACATACGCATATGTACATACTATGTAAGATGTCTATATTAGGTTTTCTCTAGGACTCATCATATATGATGCAACATCATTCTTTAATTAAGAAGGAAACACAAGAGATAAGTGTTTGTATATAAAGTTTCTGGCTCTGAATGTCCAAAAGGATACTTGTACAAGATTTCTGTCCCTGTATGGGCAAGAGGTTCGACCCACCCATGGCCACTTTTCCTCCCCCAAAATGACTCAGACACTTATATTAATTTCATACTGTTTGGCCTATGTCTCAGGCACATTGCTAGCTTGCTCCTTCATCTTAATTAAACCCATTTCCATTAATCTATCTGGCCATGTGGCCAGTGGCTCACCTGTTTGCTACACGCTTCTTCCTCTGTCTGACTCTGCCCTCCTTCTACCTGTCTCTCCTCCGATTCTTTGATTCCTTCACCCTCCTCTACGGTGCTCCACACAGGCCAAAACAGTTACTTTATTTACAAAATGAAATTTACTGCATACTGATGAACATTCCCATCACAGTACTAATCATTCAGTGAGTCGGAGGATCATCGCTTCGAACTCTCCATAATATTTCAGAATATATTCTTTTCATTTTTTATGAGTTTAAGTTTCATGAGGACTTTGTGTTGGCTAGAAAATGCTGGTATATTAATAATAAAAATGAAATAGTTGTGTTCTTAAAGTCATTCCACCAGAGTCTACCTTTATCCCTTCAACCTCTTAAAAACTTCTGTAAAATTAAATTAGGTAGAATTATATTAAACTGGAACAGAAAATGTTCCCAAAGAGTGTTAGTCCATTCCTGGTACCCTATTATATATAGGTGACCAAGTTGAGGTTTAAAAGAACCAAATGACTTAGCCACCATCATTTAAACTAACTCCCAAAATATTGAGACCAGGGTTAGGATCACCTGCTAATATCTGCTATGTTTTCTTCAGTTGTGTAACACCACATCCCACTTAGACTCAAAAGTCAAATCTTAGCTTGAATTGTGCGGACAATTTTTTCCTTTCCTGCCTCTATTAAAATTCTAGAAGGAAACCCCATTTTGTGTGGCTTCTGAAAAATGTAAATCCTTGAATGTCAGGGCTCGAGAAAAGAAAGGAGATTGACACTATGATATAGTTGGGTTGCTCAATAATGTGTTTGTGTGAATGCATGAATGCATGTGTGTGTGTATGTGTGTGTGTGTGTGTGTGTGTGTGTGTGTGTGTGTGTGTGTGTGTGTGTGTAGGTCAAGACCAACATCATGTATCTTTCTCATTCGCTGTCCATATTGGATGATTTTGAGACAAGGTATCTTACTGTAGCTGGTCTATTCTGCTAGATTTGTTCATCATGCCCTGTGGATGCTCATGACTCCACCTGCTCAGCATTGGGTTGACTAATGCAGGTAGCCTTGGTGTTATTAGATCAGTCCTTGGTATTGACTTCATGTCCTCAAACTTGCTCAGCAGACATGACCAACGTGAACAATCTCCTCAGTCATTTTCAGTAAAAGAAAATCAGATGCAGACGTCCACAGCCATGCATTAGGTGGAGCTTAGGAAACACTGCAGGAGATGGAGAAAAAGGATTGTAGGAGCCAGGGGAGTCTAGGGCATCAGAAGAACATGACCCTCTGAATCAACGAAGTGGGGCTCTTATGGGCCCAGAGAGACTAAGGTGTTAATCATGGAGCCTGCCTGGGTCATCCCTCAGTCCTCCGTACCTATGTTATGGTTGTTAGCATAGGTTTTTTTTATGAGACTCCTAACAATGAGAATGAGGATGTCTTTGAGTCTCTTTTGCTTGCTTTTCAGACCCTTTTCCTCATACTGGGTTGCCTCATCCAGCTTTGAGATGGGGGTTTGTGCCTGCTCTTACTGCATCTTGTTGTACACAGTATTCGGTTGATGTACCTAAGAAGCCTGCTCTTTTCTGAAGGGAAACGGAAAAGTGATGATTCTGAGTTGGGGGTGGGTAGGGGAGGCTGCAGTCAGGATGAATTGTATGAGAGAAGAATAAATATAAAGAAAAGAAGAGGGAAAAGAATACATGGATGTTGGAGTAACCTTCTGAGTGCCTGTTTTTGAGAATTAGGTTTCCTATTAGATAGAAGGCCTCAAGCTCTCTTGAATTGCAAAAATAGTCTTTTGGATTTAGAGGGAGAGGAGAGTATAGTAAGCAGATAGTCAAAGCTTGCCAAACTTTAGTTTGGAGGAAGACACTCCAGAGAGTTGTGTAAAATGGTGGCTATCGTTGATAATAACACATGCTTTACTTGAAAATAGTAAAAGAGAATAATGTTACTTTTAAAATTTCTTAGTTACTTAATTAATGTGCATGTGTAACCTTTGAAGATTGGCCATTGTTGTGGGACTATGCTCTTGTACACTGTAAATATTTGTCACTTGTATTGGTTTAATAAAATGCTTGTTGGTCAGTAGCCAGACAGGAAGTATAGGCAGGGTGACCAGAGTAGGAGAATTCTGGGAAGAGAAAAGGCAGAGAGGCCAGACACCGAGGAAGCAAGAATAGAATGCAACACTGAGCAAAGGTACCAGACCACAAGGCTAAATGTAGATAAGCATTATGGGCTAATTTAAGTGTAACAGCTACTTAATAATTAGCCTGAACTATTGGCCCAGAAGTTACTATAATATTAAGTTTCCAAGTTAATTATTTTATAAGTGGCTTTGGAACTGTGAGTGGAAGATACTCATCTGGATCTCAGGACTAACCAGGACCGAGAAATTATGACTACAGGCCATCACATGGATTGGTTTCCTCCTTCTGCTGTGTCAGTCTTGAGAATAAAACTCAGGTCATCTGGCTCAGATGGAAGGCACTTTTACCCATGGAGCTATCTCACTAGAGCAGTAAAGCAGATCCTAATTTTTTTTATTGTGATTATAGTAACTATGAATTAATGGATATCCTTATTAGCTTGACTGTGATACTTTTATCATTTTATATACAGCAAACATACTTTTAAAATTTAAAAGTTTCAAATTCATTTCAATGTCTAGTTTCACTTTTTTGTCTTTTTCAATTTAAAATATAATCACATCATCTTTCCTTCATTTTCCCTGCTCTCCTGTCTAACCCGCCCTTAAATGGAAGCTGTTAGTAATTTTTAATTTTAAAAATAATATTTGTATATTTATTTACTTTGTTTGTATATGTGTGTGTCCACTCTTGCCATGATGGTCAGAAGACGACTTTTGGGAGACATTTCTCTCCTTCTCCCATGACGATCTGGGGAACTGAACTCAGGTGATCATAGTGCCTAGTGCAAGACCATTCTCAGACCCTACATAATTTTTCTAATGAAAATCATTATTAGAAATAGGAAATATTAATTTAGAGAATATTAAATACTGACAGTAGATAAAAATTATTGGCTCCTGCATTTATGGAAATCGCTTTTAATACTAAAAAATTCTGGTTATATTACTTAATTGATGGAAATATCTTCTAGCTACCGATTTCTAATTATAGCAATTCTCATATTGATGTAATTTTAACATTTTCATCTTATATCTACTGTGTCCAGCATAAGTTTCCAAAGTTTTGGACTTCTTATCACTTATAAATTATGCCTTTACTTTTTCTCCTCAAAAATCCTGTAAAGGTGGGCTGATGGGAAGGCTTAGTTGTTAAGAGTACATGCTAGTCGTCCAGAGGACCTCAGTCCCATCCCCAGCACCCACGTTAGACTTTCTCAGTGGCCTGGTAACAGAAGCTACAGGAGGTTTGATGCTTTCTTATGAACATCACAGGCTCTTATATATGTGTGACATACAGGCATGGGCATATTGCATGTACACACACACATACACACACACACACTAAAAAGGGTTCTTTAAATTCATTTTTTAAAATTACATTATTGTGATGTTGTGATGATCCTACAAATAAAAGCGCTGTGCAACTAAGTTCCGGAAGCCATTCAAACATGTTTGGCTTTGTTCCAAATTCTACCTTTCACTGAACCTTTGAACAAATAGGATGCCCATTCTGAAACCATAAAGTTTTGTTCTGGTTTTTACACATTGACTGTATTAATCACTTGTCTGACATGCCCATGAAACCAGCCATGTTGAAACTAGAAGAACAATAAGCTTTAGATGCTGTTACCATTCTCTGGTGCCCCTTTTCCTGCATTTCACTCTTCCTTACATCTATCTAGTATTGACCTTTCTTGGTCCCTTTTCTAGATTTTACATATAACTACACATGCATTTGTTTATATACATATATATGTATATATATGTGTATACATCATAGTGTGGGATCTGCATATGAGAGACAGCATGGGAGGTTTAGATTACCTCCTCTAATATATTTTTTGAGCCCAACAATTTTTCTGAAAATTTTATTTTTTTTACAACTGGATAATACTGCATTTTATATATTTATCTCATTTTATTTATTCATTCATCTGTTGGTGGGCATGTAGCTTAGTCCTATTTTCTTGCTGTTATAAATACAGTAGCAATAAGCAGCATGGGGATTTCTATGGTAGGGTAGAGTGTATGATATCAAGGCAACACTGATAGAGCTAAATAATAGATATGAAGCAAAAATGCTTTCTACACAATTAGAGAATTGTGTGATAAGTATAAATATTTCACTTTTTTTACTTAACATAAGAATAACTAGGGTCAAAGGTGCTACATTATTGGGCACTGCTATTAGATACAAGCCACAACATTACTATTCTAAGAAAGCAGACATGTTCATTGGTACAAATGTTTTATATAGTAGGTGCTTTTCTATACAAAGACAATAAGAAAGCACATCATGGAGTCTGTTTATGACACAGAGTGTTTCAATTGTTAAAACAGTCTCATCTCACAGGCTAAATGAACAAATGCAGAAAATATCCACTCATTGGCTGACATCACTTTGCTCAAAGCAGAATGCTGTTGACTCAAGACAAAAGCAATGATTTTAAAGATTTATTAATGTGCTTGCTTTCTTTAAGCCAAGGCATCATTTCATCTAGCAGGGGACAGTTCTGACTTGCATGTTTTTCATTGCTCTTTTCTTAATGAATTATTTGAATAAAATTCCTATTAAAATCATTTTCCCCACAGAATTGTTTAATTTAGGTACATAGACTGCAAATGATGAAATCAGATGAAAAAAAAAGTTAGTTCAGTAAATGCTAATTCATATCATCTGACAACAGACTCCAATAAATATTGATTCACAAGCCTAAAAATTTGTGTAGTCTGAGATCACAATGAGCATGATTCTCCCATAGAGTCAGATTCCCAGCACAGTGAATAGGTCACACTTTGAGGAATCCAAAGAAGAAATCTTAGGGAGTCTTTCCAAGAAGCTTTTAAAATATACATCTTCTTAATTTTGTTCTTTGATACATTGAGACATATATAAAATGCATTCTCTGTGTTTCTGGCAAGTGTCAGGGGATATATAGTGCTTTCTGTATAAGCTGAGGACCTGTGTTTGATCCAGGAACCTACATAAATTGCAAGGAGAGAATTATCTTCACAGAGTTGTGTCCTCTGACTGTCTCACATGTGCTATGGTCCATGTACCCCACAATACATCATAAGCCACACAGTATCAATGAATAGCATTAAAAATAAAAAATGTATTTTGCTTACAGAAACCCATTACCCTCTGTAAGTTCCCTCCATCGCTTTTACCCCCAAGTCTCTTCTGCACATTTCATATCTTGCTTTTCAGACTCACCAAGTTTAACCAGGATTGTCTCTGTGATGATGAATTTGGAAATTTTCTTTGAGTATACAGCTAAAGACAGTGGTTGACGTTTACCAGAATCCATCACTGCCAGTAGTTGATCAGGGAGGGATTGGGCCCCAAGAGCCATCAGAATCCTTGAGTGAGTATTGACGGGATCACTCTTGTGTACTCACTACTGCTGTGACCTCATGACTTCACTGCCTATGCCAGGCTCACCATACCACAGCATCTGATAGTCCTCTCTATTTAATGACCCTTAAATTAGTTCCTGTTCCCTCGTCTATAATGTTCCCTGATCTCAGAGGGGGTGGGGTTAACAAATGTTCTGTTTATGGTTGAGTGTTCAATTGTCACCACTGTTCATGACAATGATAAGCTTCTCTGGTTAAGACGAACATTTGTCTATGGCTAGAAACAGAAATATTTGGGAGATAGTTTAAAATTATGACAAGATGGATTGATATGTTCACACTTTTTAAAATTCTGTTATCTTGATATATGGAAGGGACACATATATGTAGATGTCTTTGGAGGTCAGAAGAGAGGAACAGATTTCCTGGGACAGCTGAACCTCTTAATGTCGATGCTGGGATCCAAACCTAGTTTCTCTGGAAAAGCAGCTAGCACAAGTGGTTAACTTAGCCACTTACATGATATATTTTTATTTTAAAATATTTTAACAATTCATTGTATACTAATTATAGAAAGCACATTACCTCAACAAATCCATAAACATAGCATCCACCTGCAGATAGACCATCCTGGGTCATGAACAGTGCCCATGAGTTCTTTGCACCTAAACCTCAGGCCCCTCTCACAGTCTTGAAGATCTCTCCTACACTTTATTGTCATTCTCTGAATTTTCTGTATTTTCGTTGAGATTTTCTTTATTTGTGTGTGTCCTGTTGCCTAGGTTTGGGGTAGGTGCTATGTTTGAACTTTCTTAAAATAACAAAATGTTTTCCAAATCTTGCTTTCCTCCTTTAATTGTTAGCTTTGGTATCAGTGTGTAGTGCTGCACATGTGGTCCACCACAAGACCCACAATCCATTTCATCTTTCCTCTCATTTTTGATTATTTAATTTGAGAGTTCTTTTTTCCTTTATTTTTCTTATTAATAAGCAGAATGACACACACATTCTTCTACATATCTTTGACATGTGTGTGCAAGAGCCTGGGATGTAAAGAGTGCTAGGTTCAGAAGATAGTGACTACATGTTTTGTAAATGGATTTTGCCAATTTCAGCTGTAAAGAGCACAGTATGAACCCCTAGTATTCCAAGTGCTTGCCAGCACTGAGTGTCATCATCCCTCTTAATTTTTGCCAATCTGGTGGGCTGACATTGGTCATCAAATATCTTTTTTACACTGTGATCTAGGGACTAAGATTGTTCTGTAAGACATAATGTTATATGAGGATACAAAAGTCAGGACATTGTATTCACTGCAGGCAAACTAATTAAGAAAAACAAAACACATTTACATGCAGAAATCCCAATGTTTTTTTGTAACTAGGGTGGTGTCTTTACACATCCAGAGTGATAGTTGTTGCTGAATTCAGCAATAACACATTCATGCTCATCAATATTTAATGATAATCTTGAATTAATTAAATGAAGTTCAATTTATGCATAGCTATTGATTTTTCCCTGACATTTTAACTCATGCTAGAAGAGAATACAGAGAGATGGCAATGACCCGTGTGTCTCTATGAATGACTCATGGTGAATTCATATAGTGACCTAAATGGATTATACTAAGAAGTTTGGTAGAAAACATAGCATTAAAACTCAGAACTGTTGTGAGAGTTTTACAATTAAAAGATGTATTGGGGGACTGGCTGGAAAGTGTTGTGGTTCTCTTTGGTTGACAGACATTTAATGATGTGTCATAGGCTTGATAGGTTGTTTGTTGCCTCAGTGAGTTCTGGTACAATAATGTCACCTTTGCATTTTAATATGGAATGAAGTTAAAAAAGATCACAGAAGATGTTCTCACTCTTCACTGATACAAAGAAGGCTATTTTTCTTTAAAAATCAGTTCCTGTAGTTGGGGGTTTGTATAAATGCTGGGCTGCATGCTCAAGGCCCTGGGTTTGAACCTCAATATCACTAAGTAAATAAATAATTAAATAAAAACAGCTTGTTTGTAAGGATAGATGAGCAAATTTGGACAAGCAGAACATAGTTTAGTTAAAACCCAATGAGTTTTATCTAAATGGAAAAACTCCTGGGATCACCAGTCTGATTATTTTACATCTAAGTTAGACAATAAAGATCATTTTGTCTTGTGAATCTGTGTTGCAAAGAGATACTGAGCATTGACATAATGGGGTTACTTCAAATATTATTGTTTGGATAAAGACATCAAGCTGTCAACAATCAGTTACAAGTTTTGGGAACCAGCTGATTTTAATATCTACTTGGGGATCAGTATTTCTCCTCTGACCTAATTCAAGCCTGTGCCTTACTGGAGCATTTCAAAGCAGTGAATGAAAGTAGCTGCTTGTTTTGTTTTGTCTGAAGCCAAACTGAACCATCATAGATCCACCCTGATCCCATTAGTTACATTCTCTTCTCTTCATGGCAGCAAAAGGCAGAATCTAGACTTCAAGCTGTGAGCATTGGAAGTAGCCAAGGAAAATTATGAATGGTCCCTGAGGAGGTGTTTACCAACCCAAAGTTACCCTGTTGACTCTCTGAAGCCCAACAGAAGGTGTGAGGTAATGTGGATTTCCAAACACCCCTTTAATTTCTGCTGCTGGAATTTTAGTGTCAAGATGTAATGTTCACATTCATTGCTGTCACAGTGCCCCTCTGGAGCCCAGCCTTTATTGCATAATTCCTCTCCACTCCATGGCCAACCTTCTCCCAAGGTGGAATTAACCCATCTGCTTGTATTCTGTCCCCATTTATTTATTCTTCATTTCCTCTCCATGTGGCTTTGCCCAATATGATATCACCAGCCCAGAAAGGCATCTCTCTGCTCCATTTGGTTAATTAATCTCTGACTGTGTCTGTGGCTCACCTTGTACTTATGTTTACAAGATGATAAAACTCTGAAAACTTTCTCACCTTGTTTTCATAGAGCACTCCCAGAAATCAGCAAAACAAAAAATTTGGTATGATAAATCATTTCACTTCTACTAATTTAAACCTCTAATACCCCAACATAAAAATTTTACAATCCTATATCAATATTGGCTTGTTATTAATTTCTTGTGCTTATTACAAAACTCAATATATTTCCCCTTTCATTGTTAATTTGAATCCATCCTGGTCATTGATCTTTTCTGTTTCTATAAGGCTCACCATCCCATTTGATCACTTTTACATGATTTCATATCCAGTTGAGGAGATAAGTCATTAGTAAAAATAAAATGATAATTTACTGAATTCCTGTTTTGTTCTATTCAGGTGATGCCTTGATAACTGCATCATGCTTATTATGATTTAATTCTCACAGTAAGCTTTGTATCCCCTATTTTATAGATAAGGATATTAAAACACTGAGTTGTTGAAGGCCACATCAGAAGTAGGAGAGAGATGATGCATACATGTGAAGTCTGGCTTCAGATGCAGCATTCTTTATTGTAGTATTTGGTTTCTGGCCCAGACTTTGGGGCCTAGCCCTGAGATTTGGACCCACTCACAGCCCCACTGCTGCTTAGCACCAAATAATCACACTTATGTTAATTTTATGCTGATTGGCCTAGGGCCCAGGCATATAACATGCTAACTCTTTACTCTTAAACTAACCCATGATTCTTATCTTGTTCAGCCATGTAGCTCATTATCTTTACTCAGAGCACATTTCAACTTCTTTCCTCTGTGTTGGCTGGCGTCATATTGTGGTGTCTTCATGGTGTCTATCTGGCTTCTCTCTGGTGTCTTTCCTTTGCTCTTCCAATACTTAGAGTTTTCTTAGTCCGGTAATCAGCTCTTTATTAAGCCAGTAGGAAAGACAAATATTTATGACATACTAGAATATACTCCCACAGCACTTTATTTTTCTTCTGTTTTGAGACAAGGTCTCATTATTTATCCCAGAATAGCCTCAAACTCACAATCTTTGTGCCTCAGCCTCCTGAATGTTGGGATTACCCAAATCTTACCACATCTGGTTCAGTCCTAGCATCCTTGCTTTGTTTTGTTTGTTTTAAGTCAGCACTTAATGATGTGTATTTTCTCCTCTTGAAAGCTCCTGTGAACACAATGGTTCTTCTAAATGAATGTATCTTTTTCTTGGTACAAGGGCATGGGAAGAGCATAGTAATGAAAGAAAAGCAGAAAAAATAACATAGCTGAAATTTGAAAAGGACTTTCTACATTTTGTACACAGAACATGAAAAAGATAGGGCTTACAGATTGCTTATTAAAACTGCAGTGGAAAGACCTCTACATAATGTTTTCTCTTATGGCAGCCTCAGACCAAGCCTGATTGGTTTTCTACATGCACTGAGAAGTTGAGGATGGGATTGATGGAAACAGGACCATGAGACAGACTCCGTCATTCTGGCGCATTAGAGATGTGCTTAGTTCCATGGTTCTGCACATAGCAAGGCACTCAATAGAAGTTCTCCTAGGAGAATTTCTACCTTTTTGTCTTTGCAGCTCCCTAGGAGTATCCTTTTGCTATTGCTTATAACTGAAAGAGAATGTGGCCTTGTCCACTTCGTGGAAAAAATATTTAGACAATGTGAATCCTTAAGCAGCTGTGGGTCAGAGGAAGTTACACAGGTGTCTGTGATGTAGAGATTGGCTGCTATGGCAGGAGAAAAGACCAATACAATTGGGAGGCATCAGAGGGATACTAATAGGCTTCATGGGAGCAGCTATAAAAGATTGCTACAGTGTTGCTAGATTTTCCAGGGAATGAGGTAAGATGTGGGTGATAGTGATGTTGTCTGCCCTCTCTTCCATCTGTACTGTTTAAGTTCCGTGAAGGTTATGGTCATGTTTGGTTTTGTCACTGTGATGTCTTCAGCCTCTGCCACAGTGCCTAGCCTCTAGCAGATGTAGGGGTGTATAAATCCAAACACATCTGGAGAAGAAGGGATTCCTACACATGGTAAATTAATATAGACATTACAAAAATGTCAATGTGCCCTGCAATCCCACTTCTGGATGTATGCCCACAGGAAATGCAATTATCAAAGAGATGGCTACATACTTGTGTTTATTGTAGGGTTATTCACAAGATAATATATTATGATAACCCAATATGCACAATTCTGCTTCAGCAATATGTCTGAATATTCATATAGCTTTGACAACTATATGAATGCAGAGGACACAGCATCAAGTAAAACAAGCCAGGCATGTCTTGTAGATGCAAGTATAGGGCAAGTCTTGTGAGATCTGAAAACTTCACCTCTCACAGAAGTTAAAAGTAATAGGATGTTGGTTTGGGGAGAACAGCATTGAGATGGTATGATGATGGGAGGTTAAGCATCGGCTAGAAAATTAAACATAGAGGAAGTGAGTTTTGGTGCTGAATAGCATAATAGGATAATTTGCATATTAATAACATTATAAATTTCAAAGCAGACAGAAGAATTTGAGGAACCACAAGGAAACGTTAACTCCATCAGCCCCTTAGATGTGGTAATTTCCCCTGAGTTGAATCACACAATATGTTTCTACAATTATTGTATGTCAATTTTAAAAAAGCATTCTGGGATGAAAACTAAAGGGATATAATTTTTTTTGAAAGATGCAATATGCCTGTCTCTGAACAGGCCAGCTAGTATCTCTGGAGAGGTTGTGTTCCATTAGTTAGTGAGGCTGTATTCAGGGCTCCCTGTCACATCATGCCATCAAACCAGAGCCTGGGAAATGGAGTTGACACCTTCCTGCCCCTCAGCATCAGTTCAACTTTGTCCCCAGTAAGCACATGAATATGATTAGTCACCAGTGTCCAACTTCAGTTTGGTGCGGCCAGAATAAACAGTTTTGTAATTGGATTTCAGAAGCTAATCTGCACTGTGTTATTTTGGTCTATGAGTCAGCTAAGCTCTTATGGTGATCATTTGTGGAAGCATTTCCAAAAACTTAGTATTTTAATGGTTTTTCAATACTTTTCATCAACTTTGAATGTGCAGAAATAACAGTGAAAAGGTTAAAGAGTATCTGCAAACTTGAGCCCACCTTAAAGTACACAGTTGTAAGATTTCTTTGGAATTTTGCACAGAGTTTGGAATGCACTAGGTATTAGAGATGCATTGAAGTAAAATAAAAAAAAGGAACAATGTTTTAGATGTAAAAAGAGTCTCTTCCAATAGAACAAACAACAGCGGTGAATGCTATATGGTGCATACAGCTTGAGGAATGCATTGGTTTTGTGTAAGTCAGTGAATAATGAGATGCAAATTTAATGAGTTTCGCCATCATCAATATTTGTACCTTTCTCCTTTCTGCAAACATTAAAAAAAAGGAAATACCACATTTAATGATAAATATTTAAGGAAACTTTTTCTACTCCAGTTTGTGATGATAACTCCACATTTTACGATATGCAGTGAATTAAATAAGATCCCTACTGAGAAAAGTTGGCTGAGTGTATGGTCACAGTTTGAAGGCATCCCCAGATGGTTTGAACAGCAAAACACAATTTTAAGAGAAGGCAGTATAGATCACCATTTTTATCCGTCAAAATATTAACATTCCTTCAATCTCAGTGACTACGGTCATCTTGTGTCATCCTCCCACTGGTGGTGGACCTCACAAACATGTATTTACATCTTTTTTCATTCTGAAAGGACCGAAAAGATAGCATCATGGTCATAAAACATAAGATTAATTCTGGAAAAACACTTTTTGGTATCCAAGCTTATTTCAACTCAGATAATAAATTTAGGATCCTAAGATTTGCACCCTTAAACATTGTCAGCACAAATATTTTAAGTCAAGAAAAGTTAGAAAGCAGGTAAAGGCTGTTTAGATGTTTGACCACCAAGGATTCGACCACATTGTATTTAGATCCACCAACACTAGTGAAGCCTTTAGGCTTCAGTGTCTCAGCTTCCGCAGTCCCAGGCATTAGTAAGATTTTTGAGCTTGATGCATGTTTTTCATACCCTCAGGATCTGTAAGTGAACCACCTTTTTGGTTATGTTTTTGCATTGGAATCTTTAAGACTCTTAAGAAGGGATAAAATTGAAACCATTATCTCATAATTATATTCTACTTTAGAAGAAAGTTCTTCTATGGGCTCATCCTCCGAATGACAAAAGTTAGAATAAATATATCTGAAGTTTAAAAAAAAATCAGATAATAGAATATATTTATGAAATTTTACATAAACATCAATTTGGAAAAATTATGTTTGATAATTTATGATGACTCTGAAAAGTTGAAAATTATAATTGACAACATTTTGGGGATTGTTAATTTGCTGCAAAATTTCTTGCACTTACTTGTTAAGCTTTTCCAGAATGAAGTAACAAGAGCTGACATCATATGAATTACATACTCGGTAGATTAACTGAGCATTGTCTCTCACCTTAATATGAACACAGAGTTTCTGCTTCCGACGTTTTCATTATTTATTTTATGACGCGCCACATAAAGTTCTCCATAAAGCTTTAGGAGGACATTCTTTGATTAATCCATTTTCCAGGTGAGGAAGCAAATACCACTGGAAGTGGACATTTACTGCTTCTAACAGAACTAGTGGATCACATTTAATGTAGCAAAATGCAATTTCATGGGGTTTTTTTAGGTTTGAGTTATAAAATGTACTGTGTATTGGTAGAATATGAAACACCATCATTTTATGATTCAAGTATAAATCACATTAAGTGCTTGAAGACTCATTTTGTAGAAAAGGATAGCATTAATTGTAGTGCTTAATAAGATTGCATCTCTCCCAAAACAATTAAATTTCATAATTTATGCATATAATCTAACTCTGTATATGTGGTTCATCCATAGTCCTATTTACCAGGCACACATCATTTACTTTTAAGTGGCTTCTGGGCTGTGTTTATAGTTATAGGCTAGCTTTTCCTTAAATAATGAGTGTTTATTATACTCAGTGATTAACAGATCTTTTACTCAGTTGCCAAGATATAATGGTAGCATTAATACTTCTACATAAATGCCTCTTTCAGATTTGTACCTGGACTTTGTAATATTTGTCACAAATGTTTGATAATTTTTCATACTCCTTTTGACGTATTTCCATAGAGTTTTTCTCTTTATCTCAACAAAAAATAATTGGTAATTTATAAACAGCTGTAAAATTTTAAGAATTGTGAATATGTTGAAGGAAACATTACTGTTTTTGACAAACAAATGTAGGTTTTACTTTCATAAAAGTATTGTAAATAAGGTCACTAAAAAAAAATTTAAAATCGAGCTCAAGTGACCCTACAGATGTTAGACTGTAAGCCAGTTCCACAGGTTATTTTATATACATTACATTTTCTCTCTTAAATATAATCACAGAATATATAGAACTTTACAATCCTTGTTTTAATGGTATTATGAATCCTTTTATAGGATGATAAACATGAAATTATACTCCCAAATTGGATCTATATCCTTGAGAGATTGGGATACGTGTGTGTAAATTTAGAACAATTTAAACATCTATTATTAGCCCTTTAGGTTTGGCCTGTGTTTTCTTTTTAAACATAAAAAGACTGATGAACATATCTACACATTCACATATGAACCCAGGTCTGCCTGGATGTGCGAGTCCAGGTACTTGGTTCGTGGCATTCTGTCATTGGCAGAGGTAAGACACAAGCACTTTTCCTGAGTATGTGCATCATTGATCGCTGTAAAGATGTTTAGACTATTGGATTGTGTGCTGGCTAGTTACATGTCTCAATTGAGAAAATCTTCATAAGATTTTGTATAGGAAAGTCTGTATGACATTTTTGTACTTAGTGATCAATGTGTTAAGGCTTAGAGTACAAGGGTAGGAGTAGTATCACCCCCAGGGAAGTAGTTCTAGACAGTCTAAGAAAGTAGGATAAACGTGGGGAACAAGCCAGTAAGCAGTGTCTGTCTATGGTGCTGCTTTACCTCTCACCTGCAGGTCCCTGCCCGGAGCTCCTGCCCAGGCTTCCCTGTGATAGACTTAGAAGGTAACATGAAATAAACCATTCACCCTCCAAGTTGTATTTCAGTCATGTTCTTTTAGCACAGCAATGGAAAACTAAGATAGAATGTCTAGAAAGTTAATTAATGATTACCTTTGGCATTCAAAATACAGCTACATTAGTTCTATATCTATATAGACAAGTTATATATTCTTCTTAGAGTTTCAAAGAATTAACTAACCAAGCCTGCTGAATGCTTATTAAAGTGAGCAGTATGTGCTCTATAAATGTCGTCCAGTCAAGTTTTTACTTGAAATAAAAGGTTATTGACATTAATGTATATTTTTACATTTTTCATAAATACAAAGTTTTAAAATCTATTATTAGTAAAAGTGGACCATTTTGGTCTTCTCTTTTAACATAGCATAACTCATATCACTGGCTCTTTACTGTCTTAGCGTGGCATAAGCTCTTCTGTGGAAGCTGGAGCCACTATAATCTACCCACAAAGAACACAGCAGCCATGACACAGGACAGTAGATGACCATAGTACAGACAATATTATAAGATGTGGTGTGCATGTAATCTTTGTTTATCATACTCTAATAATATACTCTAAAGGCCATGGCCCTTTTGTGGAATTTTATGATATGTTAATTTGTCACTACACATTTAGGTACTGAAGTATCTTCTAACTAGAATTCTTGGCAAGGTACAAGGGCCAAGATTTAAACTATTGTAATGTGTTTATTGAACATTATAAATGTAATGGATAAGGCTACATGTTTATATTTTTCAGAGAGTATGTAAAGTAATTAAATCGGAGAGAAAGAAAAAGGACAAGTTTCATAAAAATTGAAACTAGATAACTTCTTGGGAATTCAGTGATATGTCATAATAGGAAAGGTCAGACTATATGTCCTATTATTGAACTTCTGCTGTATTTCAATATGTTGTGTGCTTTTTTCCTAACATTAACTGTTCTTCATAGTTACAGTATGAAAGACATGATAAGCTTATCAGATTAAATGAAAACACTGAGGTTCACAAAGATTCTAAAATATAAAGGTTCAAGGGCTAGAGAGATGACTCAGTGGTTACAAACATTTTTCGTTCCTGCAGAGGATCCACATTTAGTTCAGGATGTGGGGTTATTAAATGATAGTGATTAATTATCAGCATATGTTAACTGTACATAGTGATGGGTTTCACAAACTCAGTTACAAAAATATAATACAGCCTGGTCATCTTTACCCCCAAGGCTCCTTTCCCATCCTCTTCCCTCCTCCTGTCCCTGGTCCCTTCTTCTCTGTCTGTCCTTCTGCTTTCGTGTCACAAAGCTATTAAATGACAGCTTATTTTCTGAGTCTATAACAGACAAAATGCAAAATGTATCCCATTTACATTCTGCCTGGCTGATTTTTGCAGAAGTAGAAAATGATTGAAATAGAAATACTGTAAAATTTTTGTTCCTGGAAACTTGAGCTAAATTTGTTGCTAAAAGGCAATTCAGTGTGCTGAATCATGTCCTGATTAGCTTGGTAAATCTTCTGCCTGATTTATTGCATCCAAACATTCTTGTAAAAATTTTAATTTTTGAATGCTTATTTTATGAGGCAGGCAATAAAGTATCTTTCAATATTAAAAATAATGTAATATTTTATAAAACATTGCATATTATATTTACTAAATCGCCATTTCTCCATTCACATATAAATGTGAATTAGTAATGCTTTTCAAAACATGGTACTATGACTTTAGTTTTACTTTCTCTTCTCATACTATTTGTATCTCATTTATCAAAGCTGAGTAATGTAGTACCCACATCCCTGTGCTGAGGATAAGGTTTCATGACACTTGAGTTAAGACGTCTTTGAAGACTATTCATTGGCTATAGATTATTCTAATCTTAGAAGCCATGTATAAACATTCGTTCTTGGCCATAAGGAAGAAGAGGTATATGGGAAGTGTGTATTTGGATTGATTCAATACTGTAAACATGATTTTATTTTTTACTATAGTATCTCAACACTCCCTTAGAATAAGTATCATCTCCTTTACTCTAGAAATGAAGAAGTATGAATTCAAATGAAAAGCAGTCTGAGTCAACTGATGCTACTTACTCAAGATTCTTATATAAAAGTGTCAGTATTTTATAGCCTGTGTTTATTTGACACTATGAAACTATGTATTGTTGAAAGAAAGTGTAGTATTTACTTATCAGTATTTTTGTGACAGTAATATTTATCATCGTAGTTGTGTTTGTGTAGTATGTTACATACCATATACAATACATAATTCTGTATACTCCTATCAAAATAACAGCGATGTTTATAGTTCTTATTTTAATTAAAATATAATTAGATCATTTCCTCCCTTTCTTTTACAATCTCCAATCCCTCCTGTGTCCTCTATTTCCAGATTCCCTCCTTATCTTTCCTAACTCCTGCTAAAACACAGGGTCTCTTTTTCTTCATTATTACACACACACAAACATGAATAAATATATAAACACAGCATACTGAGCCCTCTTAGTATTGCTTGTATACATGTTTTGCTGGTTCCCACTTTGTATTGGATACATATTAGGGGTTTCATCACTGGCAGATTATTCTGCCTGCTCTCACAGGAGTTGTGTGTGGCTTTTGTGTGAGAGTGGGGCCTTGTGAGAGGTTTTCCCCTTTCACATTAACATGTCTTTTGGTGTTTCATTGTTCTGGTCTTGTTTATGTGATATATTTTTGAGGTATCAGGCGTGTGGCCTCCCTATCTTTGCTAGGAGGTCAACTCCCATACCAGACATCTAGGTCCTCCGACTCTTACAGTCTTTCTCCTTAGGCTTCTGTGATGTTCTCCTGACCCTTAGGTGTAGAAGTTGTGTTGAGACATGGTCTAGAAAAGCAAGTTCCAAGACATCCAGGACTGAAAACCCTGTCTTGTAACAAGCAAACAGACAAAAAAACCAACAACCCCCCCCAAACAAACAAACAAAAATTTTAAAAAAGCTGGAAGGGATGGCTTAGTCCTCTGATATTACAAACTGATTTTATTGACTATAAAATATATCACCACACACCTTGATTGGACATTCCATGATGAGCTGCTTTCTGTATTTTGACCAGTTGGAGATCTTTGTGATGATCTCTCTCTTCTGTGAAGTGAAGCTTGAGGCTACACATCAAGCAAAGAAAGCTCATGAACCAGATAACATTTATTTTTGTGAAAAAAAATAAAACAAATAATTTCATATAAAATTTAAGAGCAGTTTCAAGGACATGTCCTATACAGAATTTAATTATCTCTTATTTTCAAATAAACCAATCTATTGTGAATGATTTTATATTCTAGCCAAAGATCACTCTGTGTTTTTTAAAAGTATTTTTTAAATTAGTTTCAAATTTTAGGTAATATTCTTTTTCACTCTTTTAGAGACAGACAGCAGCAGTAATTAAACCCCAAGGAAATAGTTCAATTTGATAAGATTCATTCAGTGATCAGTATCTGAGTTCAGCTTCTGATCATTGCCTGTGGGATTCAGAGCTCAGGAATAGAGGGTGGTAACTCATATTCCTATCCACGAGCCATTTCACCTTGGAAGTAAAGTCACCTCTGAATCACAGGGAAGATTATGAGATAAAAAAGGTATTTTCTTGACCCACATTAATAAATAAATTCAGTGACACCATAATTGTAAGTGCCCAGTTTAATGGATTTATAGGTGATTGCACCTCTGTCACTCACCTCCAGGTAAGAAATATAATATCATTTCTCCAAAGCCTTCTTAGCCTTCCATTCAAGCAGTCATCTTCCCATAAAGGAAGGCTGACCTTATATCTAGCATATATTTTATTTCTATCTTCATTCAGACTTTAATGCCAAAGGGGCTGTATGTTTTCTTTTGTTTGACTCTGGTTGGCTTCCTAGAGCTGATACCTCAGTGGTGGGTGACGCCCAGGAAGGCTACTAGAAAACCTTGGTGATTTCCTATGTTGAGGGAGTGAGGAAAGATGGTTTTATCAACAGGAAACCTTGAATTGAGATGCAGCTATTCTAAAGGCCAATTAGATCCCATTTAGAATTCTGTAACTTGTGGCCCACGAGGACAACCAATCTAGATACTACTACACTCTTAGAGTTATCATTCCATCCCTGTTTTTGTTGTGATTCATAGGTGGGCAGAACTGATAGTTATCTACCATCTCTGGAACTTGCGTAGTGCCTTCTGATATCATTAAAGCTAGCCTCAAGGAGGTGTTCAGGTCATTTCCATCTCAGATCCCTGTGGGCTGTGCATTAGGGCACTGCCTTCATCAAATAATCCATGAGATATGGTATATGAGTATATGAATACGGGTCCAATTACATATTACCAACTGAAATATGCTAGTTTGACCAAAATACTGATTGAAGCTTAAAAGTTACAATGAAGTAGAAAATACTTACCAAGCAGGTAAGCTACACTGAGAGATAAATTCAAGGCCCTGATTTCTCCTTCAGAGATTGTGTCTTCTAGGAAGGTCAACACTATACTGATAAAGTCTCATCAAGATGACTGTCTAAATATGAGCCAAAGACAAGAGCAATAGCCATGCTAATGTAGGGGAGACTCTGGCTATACACAAAGAAGCGTAGGCAGATAGAAAATGCTAAGAGCAGGAGAAATAATCCTCACTAGGGAAGAGGACACCAACTGATTATCTAAGTCCAAATGTTTACCTTGGAAAACATATATACAAGTATTAGACTGAGTAGGCAGTATTTATGTGTTTAAAATATATGTGTATATGCATATGTATGTAACAATAATTAATGAAAAAATGGCCATAAATTTGAAAAAGAGCATGAGGACTATATGGGAGGGTCTGAAGGAAGAGAAGTGAAGGAAATAATATAATTACTTTATATTATGAAAATATAATTTTTAATAAATAAAAAAGATACAGAACAATAGAAGCAGCCACCCAGTATCAATCTTTCATACCCACACCCACACACACCCACACCACTTACATGCGGGAGCTTTATAGTACAGGGTTAAAAGTTATCCCTCATTGAATCTAGTGATTATGTAATCCTGTACAGATATATAGAATTAAGATAGCTGGAGTTCACTTGACATCTGAAAAATAACCTCTACTTTAGTATGATCTTGCATATATCACAAGAGAGCTCTACCACTGAGATACAACTTCCTTCATTCAGTTTTTACATCATTTATTCATCCATGTTATCTTTGTTTAATGAGGACTGTCTGTACATTGATGCAGTGCTTTTTGTTCCAGAACTAAAATGATGGAAGAAATATATTGTTATTGCCTTAAGAACTTATACCTTATAGATCCTGACAAGTAAGCACATATTTAATACAAAATTAATGCCAATATTTATTGAGCACTGAAGTGTCACTCTGTTAGAGCTTTTATATGAGTATAAAATGACATAAATAATATAATTATGAAAAGATAAGTGACTTTTGGCATTTTATTTGTGTATGTGTTTGGGAAGTTTGGGAGGAATTTTAGAGATAAGAACCAATCACTGATTGGCATAGTATAGAAGTACTAGGAAAATTTTTTGGCAAATGATTTGATATAGCACATTAGGAGAAAATGTATTTGTCCCATGGTGGATGATTGTAAGTCCCTGTTGCTGTTTTTTAGCCAGTATATATTATTTAACTTTTAAGTTTGTTTTCAAAGTAAATTTCTTGTTTCGTCCTAAAAACAGACAGTAATGTATTGTATAATCCTGTCCTGGTGGATCATACACTTTGTAACTCCATGACAGTAGTGTTATCGATTCTTGGATAGCACATGTGGTATATATACAGAATATGAGCTCGATTCCATTGAGAGGAATCCCACATAATGGACGTTGTATTTTGGTTTTCCAAGTGTTTCATTGTTCTCCTTGAGGAACAGTCTCATGCTTGGGTTTGAAGATGGTAAATGCCAGAAGAGATGGATGACTCCAGGGAAGCAGTGTGTTCCAGACTGATGTTTGTATGAATTTGCATGGACTGTGGCACTATGCATAAGACATACTTTTGTACACAGGCTCAGGCAAGATGGGGTCCCAACATTGAGAGGGAAAGTAGGGATCTCAGCCCTAACCAAGAAGATATTTGCAGTTGATACTTGCTAAAAGGAGTGGAAAAAACAACAAAACAAACACACAACATGGTTTTTGACAATGGAGTGTCAGTAGGTGTATCAACTGCACTCCAGGGCGGACCCCATGCCCAGGAGTAGTTGGCCAACACAAAACAAACTCCATCTTTGTTTGCTTGTTGTTTTGCCGAGTTTTGGTACCTTTTATTTTGGAAATTTTTCTCTTAGTATTTTGTTTTTATTTTGCCTTGGGGGGGGAGAGAGAGAAAGAGAGAGAGAGAGAGGAGAGGGAGGTGTAAACTGCATATTTTACTGTTTAAATTGTCTTTTGGCTGTTATTAGTATTATTATTATTATTTGCTGGCTGGTATAATTTGAATTGTTCAAGCAGCAGGAAATTTTCAAGAGTTAGCATTATGCAGAGTAAGCAACCTTCCTACATAAAACTACTAGGCCTTGTGATTCTAGCATGCAAAATAACTTGGTGCGGTAAGATAGTACAGATTTAAAGCAAACATCCTGATAACTGTCAACTCATGAACTTTATTTGGAAAAGGCCACAAAACTTGCATTTTGTTTGAATTATCAACATAGATAATGTTGTAGAAATATTTTGTGTTATTCAGTGTTCTATGCTTATTGTGAACACCTGAGAAAATAATTTTATAAAGAGAAAAGGATGCTTTTGATTTACAGATTTGGGTCAGTCCACAATTGACTAGCCACACAGTTTTGGGCCTGTGTTGAGGCTAGCATATCACAGCGACAGTATGGAATGGAGCAGGAGCCATTTTCTCATTGACAATAAATATAGTCCTCTTTGGGTAATACATACAATGACCTAACAGCTTCTCATCAGGCCCTAACTCTTAAGATGCCTCAACTTTCCATTAGCACCAACCTGTAAATGAATTCTTTAGTATATGAGACTTTGGTCATATCTAACAACCAAACCAAAGCATATGTCTCTTCATCTTTTAGCCAAATTCTCTTTACATCATTTCATAAGGTCATTTTTTTATATCTTCTTAGTTTTGACTATTGCAAGGTTTATTCTGATCTCAATACCAGTGGTCCCCTTGTATCTCTATCTGTTGTTTATTTGGCATGTATTTAAACAACTAGGGCTTGTGGTAACTGGCCTGCTTGCTCCCACCTCACTCTATGGAAAAACCATCTCTAGTATTCTGCACTAAATTGAAACCAGACAGTGATAGAAGACATCTGCTACGCCACAGCTTCTCTTCACAGCTGATAGGAAGATGCTCATCTTTTTCAGGCAATACAATCTTACACATTCCTTGTCTCTGCTGATCTCAGTGCCCTCAGTAACAAAGAATTCTGTACCCCTCAACTACATAGATCTGTTTTGGAGATCAAAGCTGTCTTGCAACTACAGAAGGCTTTATAACAAATGTTTCACTAACTCTGATTTTGTTCTAAAGAACTATCAAAGGGAATGTCTGATCTCATTTCAAGACTATCTCTTGAGTGCTTTATGCCACACTTGCCTATACATGTGTCCTCTTGTCAGCCCTTGCTCTCTGAGTTGAGCACCTGAAGTCTGTATCTCTATTTTATTTCTGTGACTTTTTTTTTTAAAAAAAAATTGTCTATTCTAATTGATGCTTCACTGGGATCAGGAATAATTAGTTTATTTTTTTCTATTTAAACTTTTTAATTGACATGTATTAGTTGTGCATCTTAAAGGTAAAGTCTTATAGTGTGGTTACTCCTGTTTTCTCAGTTCTCAGGCTTTCCCTATGGTTACTGTGTTATTTAAGCCTAGCTTAGATTCCTTGCTATTAATATCATTAATTTTAGTGCTTGAAGCCAATTCCTGGGATCAGTCTCTGTCTTGAAATAGTTTTCAAGATCAGTCAGTTAGATGAACAACAATGAAAGCCGCTTTGTATGACATGTGGCATTGTGACAATTTGGATGTGAGCTATTATGTTCTTTCAGCATCTAAACTTTTTTCATCAATGTATACAGTCTAATATTTGTGTCTATCCATCTATCTATTAATTAAATCAATCATCTGTCTATTATGAAGCATCTATCATTGTCATCTATTTATCATCTATCATTAACAATATACCTGTTACCTGTAACTTTTCTACCTTTTATCATAATTTATATCAGGCCCTCCCTGTGTATGTTCTCAGAAGTCAGTACATTTGCTGAGAATATTGAGGGTTTAAGGTTTTTTTCTTTTTAAAACTTTTAATTAACATATTCTTACATCATTTGTCTCTTCCCTCTGAACTTTTCTGTGGCCCCCTTTACTCACTCTCAGATTTACAACCTCTTTTCCTTTTGCTACATTTGTCACATGCACACACACACTTCTATGCATATATATGTATATACATAAGTATGTAAATACAACCTGCTGAGTCTGTTTAGTGTTGCTTATAGGTACTTGATTTCAGAGATAACAATAATTAACACTGTATGGATACCTACACAAGACCCAATGATGACAACACCAATAGACATAAATATCAAGTCTGAACTTTAAAACAATTTACTTTGTTGTAGAAATGCACATCACACAACACTGTTGATGTGAATTGACCAGACTAAGGTAATGCTCCAGAGAAGGTATCTTTGTGTTATAAATTCTATTTGTCCTAAAAAGAAAAAAAGTTTCCCAGCAGTAGGAAAGAAAGCAAGTGGCTGCCCCTGGATCTGGGGCTTCTGGACCAGTGTCCTTGAGGTTCTGCCTTGACACATCCCTGTCCAAGGTGCTGATTTAATGCAGTTTTGAGGCTTGGTTTACAATTAATACAGAAATACCCTTTTCCCTCTCAGCCACTCACAGACCCAAGTGCTGAAACGTCATTTGCAGTTGTTAATGTTTTTCCAACTGTGTGTAATTGCATGTATTTAATCTTAAGTAGAACTCTATTATTCTTGGTTCTCTTATTGTATAATGAAGAAACCAATCTTCACCAAGGTTATTTTTCTGTCGTATTTGCTCAAAGTACAATACAGTTATTTCTATTTTAAAATTTTAAATTAAAATATAATTGCATCATTTTCCTCCCCTCAGCCCCTCCCATGCGTGGCCTCTGGCTGTCACCTATTTCTATTTCCTTGCAGATTAATCATCTCTGATCTCTTATCTTTAATTATATGTGCTTATGAATGTACATGCATGTGCTTATACTCCTAAATAGATTATTATAATCTGTTCAACCCACGTGATGTACTTATTTGAATCTTATATGATTCAGGTCAATTGGTATTTCTGTTTTTTTTTTTTTTGAGACTATTAGAAGGCATAGAGAGAAGCTGTGTTTGTTCTTTTCCTTATTCAGAAGGTAAAAGATATCTTACATAATTGGCCTCTGTATAGTGTGTGTGTGTGTGTGTGTGTGTGTGTGTGTGTGTATGTATGTGTGTGTAAAGAATGAGTGGGGGTGTTTTTATCCTGTAAGACTTCTCAGCAACTTCACTACATTTTTCAATAATCTCTGTATTTTCCATATAATGTGCTTCCACTGATTTCAGTTTTTGACAATTTCTTTTGATATTTTTTCGTTGAATAATTTAACTGTGCATAAATGTAGCTTATATGGTAGAGTATTTTGCCTCCAGTGTTTTAAAATATGTAAAAGGCCCCCAGTATTTTAAAATTGATAAATTAACTAACATAAATAACTCAAAGAAAGTCCATGAAAAAGTTTTGTGGAATAAAATTCCACAGTCGATTGTAGCTCAGTAGATCTATCTTGACGTTAAAGTAACACGTCACAGCACTGTCAGCACAGGCAGGCTTCTGCTCCGGTCAGTGTAGTAGTTTGCTTCAGTCAGCCTCTGACTTAGATGTTCTCTCTTAGAGATCACACATATCCTTCATCACAATTTCTAGGACCAGATTTTTTTTTGAAGATGTTCTGATTTTATTATATTTTTATATAAACAGTGATGATTTATCTTCGAGTTGGGAGCCATGTTGACAGATGAAACTGATTTGCATTTTTCCCCATAAGTAACAGCCTGGGGGTATTATGTTCATAGGATACTTTACAAAATTCTATAGATAAAGATTAATTTCATGACTTAATTTTTTTTTCACTTGTGGGAATATGTTGACATCCAAAAACTTTGGATTTTGAATAATTTTGCATTTTTGATTTTTCAGCCTATGTATAGTTTATTCTAGCTTCTTGCTTTCATTTCATATGTTCTTGTTCTATGTCCACAACAGTTCATGTGTGCTTAAAATGTTCTACCTTTGTTAATTAAATAATTATTAGGGAAAAAACAAGTTTCACAAGGAAAAACCCCAATTTGTTTGGAATTTATCACAAGTATGCTTTTAATTATCTAACGATAGTAAATGGTACTTTGTGTACCTCCACTCATTAATGGAATTGTTGCCTACTTCCTATGAGGAATGAAGGGGATGAGTAACGGTTGGATACAGAACACCCTGTTCCCAATCTGAACCTCCTCCTCTTCTTCCCTTCAAATGCTCTGTGACTTTGGTGTTCAGCAGAGAGCCTCCTCACCCAACCCAGGCCATCTGCAGCTCCTCAGGTCCCAATTGTGAGTACAGGGCAGCAGAGGGGGTGTGTCTGGAATTGGGGAGGTCTACAGGTTAATGACCAGAAAACAAATAAGGCAGCCGTTGAATTAAGGAAAAGTGTGTGGAGGGGGAGGGGGTCAAAATGACCAAGGGATTGGGGAGGAGAAATGATACCCAGTTATCTTCAGTACTGTGGAGCCTAATGGGCATCTATATAGTTTCCCCAGAGTCTTATATTGATCCTGAAAATAACCTGTGACTTTTTACGAGTAGCATTTGTCCAGGGAAAAGAGAAAAGAGAAAAAAAAATAGAGAAAGGGAATGGGGAAAGACAGGGACAGGCTATTTACATTAGAAAAATGTAGCTTTTTAAAAACATTGAAGAAGCATATGTGGAAGTCTGAATAAAGTTCTCCACTTAAAAATTAAAAAAAAATATTTATTTATATAATGGAAACATTTTCTAATTTGTCAGGAATATAAACGTGATATGGGAAGGAAGCTTTGTCATCTGAATTTTCTGTTTTAAAGCATGTTCAATAGAGAGGTTGTCTGCTCTGTAGTTATTGCTCCCTAGGGAGATCTTTCATTGTCTTTTTACTGTGAGTTGCTGTTGTAAAAGGTTCTGACGCAGACTTTCCAGGCCTAGCCTCAAGGTTCAGCCCTGCAGACCTGCAGTTTCACAGTCCCACAGAGTCACAGAATAACACACATGCTTACATCAATTTTACACTGATTGACCTAGGGCCCAAGTATATAATTTGCTAGTGCTTGCTCTCAATCTAACACATCTTGTTCAGCCATGTGGCTCGGTGCCTTTTTAGTCCATGTAGCTTTGCTTGTATGTACTTGTGTCGTGGCTGACCACTTGGATTTGGACAACCCATGTAGGAGGAGATGGGGTCTTAATTTTTTAGCGGGCATTGAGCATTGTTCTTCATCCATGAGTGGGATGTGTAGAAAAGGAAGTTTTTAAATATTAATGGAGCTCAAAATAAAAAAAAACTATATTGTTGTATTACAACTCTAAAACCAGCCAGTGTGGTAATACATTGTTAATAAAGCTTGTCTCAAAACCAGAGGACAAAGTCAAGCCATGAGGGTCAGGGAGTGGTGACACACACCTTTAACCCCAACACTCTGGAGGCAGAGATCCTCTCTGTCAGTCAAGGCCAAACCGAGCCAGGCAGTGATGGCATCCACTTTAGTCCCAGCTCTTGGGAAGGTGAAGGAGGAAGTGAAATGCCTGGGTGGAGGAGGATGTGGGAGTTTTTCCTTTTCACCTGAGCTCACTTTCCACTGAGGACTCAGAGGCATTGAGTCTGAGGATTCACAGAAACAGGATCTACCCTTTTTGTGGAGGAGTTGGCGAAGTAAGAACTGGATGTGACTTGTTCCTGTGCCTCTGTGGTATTTTAGCTTTTCTCTAACATTTGGCTCCCTTTTTTTTAATTATAATGCCTAATAGAATTTGTGCAGTAGGCCATTGTTCCCAAATCAAAACAAATAGTACGCAATGTTGGTTAATTTTGACAACAAATCTTCAGTTTGTAATACTTTGCAGGAGAAAAAGAAATGGTGGATACCTTAAAAATCAGATATTATCCTGGTACTTGTGGTACAAGCCTGCTCGTGCTTCTATGGACAGTGAGGCAGGAAGGAGACTATCAAGTTCAACTTGGTAAGATCCTGTCTCAAAATAAAAATGTAAAATAAAATCTGGGACCATGGCTCAGTGGTAAAGCATGTGCCTAACATGTGCAAAAACCTATGTTTATTTCCTAATAGTGCAAATAAAATAATAAATTACCCACAGCCAGGATATAGTAGCATTATTTTCTGTATCTAACATATTCAGCCATTATCTTGCAATATAACATTCAGTGAAAATGTTTCAGTGTGTGGTGCTGCTGGTGATAAGAACACCTATAAATCTGTATACCATCAAGGCTGTCCTGCCCTGTAAATATTCTAAATTATGACTTTTGGAGACAGAGATTTTGGTGTGAGACATGATGAGAAAATGAGCTAGATACAATCTATAGATGGCTATAGGATTTTTAGTTAGCTCACTTCAATCATTTTAAAGAAACCTTTTTTAAAACTTTCACTGATTTGTCATTTTACAAAATAATATAAATTAATTCAGGGCTTTTGAATAATAACTTTAGAAAATAGCACTTTGCAATGACAAAGTCCTATTCTCCAAAAGCAAAATGTTTGATGAGAAAAAGTCTACATCAGAATGCCTTTGGTGTTGTAAATGATTTCTGGCCCCACACGGGCCAGAGATCCGACCTGCCTGCAGCGGCTTTTACCTACCCCCCAAAAATGACTCAGACGCTTATATTAATTTCATGTTATTTGGTCTATGTCTCAGGCACATTTCTAGCTAGCTCTTTCATGTTAATTCAACGCGTTTTCATTAATCTGTCTTGCCACATGGCCCATGTAGTGGCCCAGCTCCCCTGGGTCCTACATGCTTCTCTTTGTCAGCTGGATGGAGACTGTCTGACTCCACCCTCCTTCTACCTGTATGTCCTCTAATTCCTCCACCCATTTCTTCAGTGCTCCACACAGGCCAAAACAGCTCCTTTATTTACAGAATGCTATTCACTGCATCCAGAGAACAGTCGCACCACACTCTGGACCAGTCTGGGAGGATGAGTTATTTTCTTGATTAATAGTTGATGTGGGTAGATCAGTTCACTGGGAGTTGTGTCCTTCCTGAGGAAGTGTTCCTAGGTGTGTAATAAAGGAGACTGAGCAAACCATGGGGAGCTGGCCACTAAGCAGCACCCTCCATGGCCTCTGCTCTTCTTTAGTTCCTGCCTTCAGGTTCCTGCCTTGAGATCCTAACTTGCCTTCCCTGGATTATGTAATATAACCTCAAAGTCAAATAAACTATGTCCTTCAACCCCAAGCAAGACCCCCAAAAAACTTCAGTTTGAAATCTGATTCTTTTTTTAAAAGTAGATTTCCAGTTTTTTGGTTTTCTTTTTTTAAATTTATATTTATTTGCCTTGGTGTTTGCCTGGAACTGGGAAGTGGAACTACAGACAGTTGTGAGACGCCATGTGGGTGCTGGGAATTGAACTCCAGTCCTCTGGAAGAGCAATTAGCTCTCTTAACTGCTGAGCCATCTTTCCAGTCCTAAATTCTAATTCTAATGGCCATGGCCCATTTGATTTGGAAATATTGGTCTACTTTGTCTCCAATCTGAAACAAAATAAACCAGGGCTTCTCTCTGACTCTATAGCCGTCCATAACCTTCATTGCCAATTACAATGAAGCCATCCATATGGTTTCATTAAGTGAGACCTCAGATGAAAACCCATGTTCGATTTTTCAGATTGGGAGTATGTTGTTCCTGGTCAAGCCTACTGTCCTCATATGTGAAAACTTGATGTCATTGTGTTTCCTTCCTAGAATCTATTACATCTCCTGACCATCATACTTGTTCTAGCCCACTTCACTGACTGTTTCATTTATTGTATTTATTTAAATAGTGTTTATGTTTCTTGATGTGCCTGCAGAGGACATAGGACAACTTGTGGGAGTTGTTTTTCTTCACTCACTAAGTGACCAAACTCACCTCACTGGGGATCAAACTCAGGTTGTCAGTCTTGGCAGCAGGTACCTTTAACCTGTTAGTCATCTCCCCAGCCCATGATTTCTATTCACAACCCACTTCATTATGTCATGACTAGTTTTTGATGTGGCCACCAACTCTTGAGTTATATTGATCTGCTTTTTTGCAGTATTTTCCAAGTGTTCATGTGGCTTATGCTGGTGGAGCCTCTGTTGCATCTACAGAAAATCATGGCCTGTGTTCACCAGTACTCACTTCACAACTCCCCGATCTGTAAAGTGCATTCTGTGTATATCTCCTGAACTTATTTCAAGTTCCTTCAATTTAGTAGTGTATATGCATTGTGTGAGTTATTATGATAAAAACCCAGAGCCAGATATTGGGGAAAAGCTGACCTATCAGAGAGAACAAATAAACCACAGTCAGTTGTCACCCAGACAACTCCTCAGGCCCACTGGAGTAGGTCATATCTCCAAGAATTCTGAGTCTGATGGCGTGCAAGCAAAAGGGTCTAGCTTTTGCCTTCTTTTCCTGCCTTATATTTCTTTCCCCAACCAGCTATTTTACCTTCTGGCTCAGCTTTCCTAGAACTATGATTAAAGGTTTATGCTACCACTGCTTGGCTCTGTTCAGCCTCGAACTCAGAGGCTGAGAACTCTGTCTCCAAAGTTATGAGATTAAAGGCATGGGTCACCACTCCCTGACCTTCATGGCTTGCCTGTGGGTGACTCTGTCCTCTGATATTATAGACTACTTTACTAAATATATAATATATCACCACATGTATGCATAAAAACATGCAAGGGGACAGTGATGGCCAACCTAACAATTTGATTCTCTGGACTCATATCAGCATGTCTAGGACACAAACCTTCCCAGAGGCACCCAGCCAACACATTAACAGATGTGGTAGCAGCAGGTTGAATAACTTGTCTTATCATTTTTCTGTAATAATAACAAGAAATGAATTGTTCTTTATGTTACACAGAGGTCATACCTTCATTATGTTTATTAAACAATCCAGGGCAGCTTTTCCCTAGCTAAAATGGACATTTATTTTTCCACAATATGTCTCTTTTTGCTCTACATAACATAAAGACATAGGGCTTTACTGCCTATGGGTGTGATAGGAGCTTCTCTTTTGATCCCTTTCTCCATCCTTTTTGCCTTTCTCCATTCAAGGCATTGCTAAGGAGTGCTTTCCAGGACATTCTAAACTTGACAGATCCAGCCTTTTACCTAATCCAGGTTGCCTTTTAGTATGCATGGTAATTAAGGGCACTCACACACATTGAGAGGCAGCAAAGCAAAAAAGCATGCCTTGGAAACACAGGGCACTTATGGACTAATTGGAGAGCTTTACTTCTCTTCCTCTTTTCTAATGGCTGTCTCTCTCCATGCCTACCTGCTTTTTCTACCCACCTCACTTAAGAAAGCTTGCCTCTACACCTATAATTTAAAAGAAAAATATTAAGCATCATATACTTAAGGATTAATTGTACTGAGGCAGATTCCTGGCTTTATTTCTAACCATTTCAACAAAAGATTTCTGTGGAAATTGGGGAATAATGGTTTCCTAGGACTTTATAAAATTGTCAAAATTTAAACCCTTAAAAGCCAGCTCCACTGCTTATGGTGCTGAAGCAGAATGATGGCTTGATCTTTGGAGCCAGCAGGCCAGTGTGGGCAAGAACAGGGGGTATCATTCCAAACAGCTAGAACCAGAACAAATCAAAATGCAACAACAAAACACAAGGAAAAAATCAGTTATTGTGTTTATGCTTTTTTTTTATTGTTACCAGATTATCAATGAACAAATTGGCTTTCTAGCCTTCAGTTTCACCACTGTAAAATGAGATAATATTTGTTTTGCTGGGTGTTTTTTTCTTTAATTATTTTTTATTAAATATAATTAATGTAAGCAAAAAGCACAATATAAGAACTTAAGCACCAGTGGATATAATTTATCATTCATGGTGTTTTAGAAATTTCTGTTCAGTATATAATATTAAAGTTATGTGCAATATATACATAATAATTCATTTTGGTATAATTTTTTTAAAGCGAAAGTGATTTTGTTTTTTGCAATTTGACATTTGGGCTGTCAGAGAATGTTATGAAATAGCTCTAAAAGTCTTCCAAAGAGGCCTCATTTGGTCTGGGATAGACTGGATGTCTTAGATGGTCAAACCATAAGGAGTCTCCCTTTTTGAAATTTAGCACCTGTCTTTGGCCCGATGGAAACACAGAAAATGGCTGTAACACAGAGGAAAGCAGGACATCATTTCTTTCCATTTTGCCAATTGCCAGTGCTTGTGGAGTGATTCATGTATACATCACTTATCAGCAGCAATAATTTTTTCATCTCTAACCCCCAAAATTGTGTTCCAACAACTCCAGCATATTTTCTGTGATGACTGCTGAGTTAATAGGCATCACCATCTTGCCACACTGAAAGGTGCTGAAGAGTTTGTGCAGAATACAGCCTGAGCATGTTTGTGTGATTTCAGATCAGCTGCAGCAGAACTACTAAATGTAAATACATTTTCCAACTTTTCTGTAGTTTACATTGACTTCTTTATTAGGGAAAGTGAAAAGTAGAATTTCCAGTGATATAAAAATGCTTTATTGAAGTCTTTGTCTCTATGTCCCTGAAGAAAATCAGTGAGTACAAATTGGAATTTTTTTTTTAACATTGGCCGTGTGGTGCTTACATATATGTTTTTGTTTTGTTTATTGCTTGCTTCATGCATGTATGCCTTTCTCCCAATTTGATTTGATATGCTTGATAGTTCTGAGTACTCATTTAAGAGCTTATAAAAACTTGTTGACTGTAAGTAATATATGTATTCATAGTTCCAAAACTTACCTGGCAGGAACAACACATATTTTAGAATACACACTCTAGCTCTTATATTCTACTCCACTCTCTGTTTAAAATTTATATCTTAAGAGGTTACTAAATCTTGAAAAGAAATGTACACAGTAAATTAAAATGTTGATGAACAATCTGTTGAATTATATATTTTACTTTAAAATCTGCTTAATAGCTACATAAAATGCCTAGAAAAAAACAAATTTAGCCAACTTTATCTCTAGCCAATTAATTAAATTAAAAATACTACTGGCTTCTAAAATGTGGTGAATTGGGCTATAAAAATGACCATTTATTCTTTGGTATTTTGAAATTTAGTCTACTAGAAATGTAATAATGAATGAAGTTATTAATTTAAGTTCTCATAATTTCAGCTTCGAGTCATTGAGCTCCATTAGCTTCTGGCTTATACGTATATCATAATGCTCTTTGTGCAACCAAAGGCAAAGTTTATTTCCAAAAAAACATGATTTGGGTGCTCAGAATGCTCTAGTATAATAATATTGCTGTGATTAATTTAAAGTCAATGCTCATTCAAAGGGATCATAGTGACTAACTAGTAGTTTTATACAATCTGTAGCTTCTAAGTATACAGACCTAATAAATCAGAAATCTAAAATATTACTGTGTAGAGAATTTAATAACTGCCAATGGTTTGTCTAAGAATGATTTTGTTATTTCTCTACTTCTGTACATTACATGAACATGGAGTCAACAATTATGGCTAAAAATAACTGGACAAAAAGTGTGTGCAAATTGAATATGTAAAGAGTTTTTTCTTGTAATTGTTTCTCAGTACAAAAACTATTTGCAAAACATTTGCACCAGAGTTGGCATTTTTAATATTCTCAATATGACTTAAATATGTGGAATGATGTGAACTAGTTATTTGCAGGTCGTTGATTGTTCTTTTGTTTGTGTTAGTTATTTTTTATATTCCAGTGACAAAACACCATGACCAAGGCAATTTATAAAAGAAAACATGTAATTGGGCTTATGGTTTCAGAGAGTCAAAGTCCATGTTGGTGGAACAAAGCCATTGGTGGCAAGAACAGCTGTATGCTCATATTTGCATCTGTGTAGGATGCAAAGGAAGATGACTGGGAATAGTTTTAACCTCAAACTCACCCCAGTGACACATCAAATCTTCCCCAAACAATTCCACCAACCGGGATCATGTATTCAAATACATGAATCTATGGGGTCCATTCTCTGTAGTATGTAGTCAGAAGTTTTCTGCCTGTTCTAACTCCGAGGTCCATACTTGTTGTAGAATGTTTTCCCGGGCCCTTTTGTGCCCAGAGGTTTGTACTTGGTCCACAGCAGCTTTTGTCCCCCAAAGAAATGAATCAGACACTTATATTATTTTCATACTGTTTGGCCCATGTCTTAAGCACATTACTAGCTAGCTCTTTCATCTTGAATAAACCCATTTCTACTATTCTACCCGCCACATGGCTCAGCCTGTGGCTCATCTGTATCTCTTACATGTTCCTCCTTCGGGCTGTATCTCTTACATGTTCCTCCTTCGGGGGTCAGATAGAGACTGACTAACTCCGCCCTTCTCCTACCCGCCTGTCCTCTGATTCTCCACCCACTACTATGGTGCTGTGAGTAGGCCAAACCATTTACTTCATTTACAGCATACAGAGAACATACCACCACACATACTCGCAGTGGCAGCTTAGTTCCAAAGAGGTTTCTACTAATAATAAATTGGTCAATGGCTCAGGTTTACCTGCTAACGCTTACTCTTAAACTAACCTGTGATTCTCATCCCTGTGACATGGTATCTTTGCTTCAATGCATCATTCCCATCTTTCTTCCTCTGGGTTTGGCTCTTGTCTCCTGCTCTTCTTTCCTTTCCCAGAATTCCCCTAGTCTGGTTGCCCCACCTCTACTTCATGTCTAGCTTCTGGCCAATCAATATATACAATGTACAAAAGCATATTCCTACAGCAATTCTCATTCAAATGAAAGCACAGTTATCATTTCATTTTATATAAGGTATTGAGTATCCTAGAATTTCTTGTTCTCAGGGATATTAAACCCAAGGGATGAATGCTTTTATAGCTGTGTAAAGTTTGACTTTGGTGTCACATATTAAGACTAAAACCGAGCCTTTTAATGGTTGGAAAGTCATGGCTGTTGAGGAAACTACTGCAAACAACTGGGTTCTAAATTGTTATACAGTAAGAACTACTATAGACACTAGTTATTTATAAGAGAAGAGTGAGGAACTTTACTATTCTTCATAAGGGGAGCTGCTCAAAAGCTACGAGGTCAGAGCTCAGGGTTTACTAGATATACTCATGAGCTTGCAATCTGACTGGGCCGTTTTATTTCCAGGATTGCTTTTCCTGACCTTTTTGGTTATTTCCTTTCTTCAGAAATTGTGTATATATTCTAATTAGCTCGGAGAACACAATATGCAATGCTAGTTTCAGAAACTATGGGCCAGGGCTATTTAATTTGTTGAACCAAGCCCTGCCCTTCAGCCTGTGGATTCACTGGAAGATGAACCCATTGGCTCAGGTTGGACAGAGGATAAGAAATTTCTTCCTTCTCTTTAGGTCTCTTGAATTTTCAAGAACTCGGCATGAGTTCTTACCTTCTCACATGGGGACATTGGTCGGCTAACGATAGCACCGGTTTGTGTTGGTCATACTCATTTCACCAAGTGAAGACAGGAGAACTTGTCAGGGTCTGGACTTCATACGTGGACTTGTAGATGGAAGCAAAAATCCATCTTTTTTTCTTGCTTAATTGTTCTCATCTTCATTAGAAGTAGAATTTAAAATTATCTTTTTACTCTGTTTTCCTAAGCACTGGAGGCAAATCATCTAGAAGAGATTCACTGAGCATCTTTTATACATATAAAGCAATTTCCTTGAATATCCCCATGCCTAAGAATATGAATATATTAGTATATTTGAGTTAAGTTCAGGGTGGTTCTACCATTTATCTGGATTATATAAAATGTATATTTTGGTGAGCACACTGGTCCCAGAGACTGCCTCAGGAACTCAGATTTTTTTTTAGGATTTAAGATCAGAATCCAGGATATCTTTAATTTGACTTTATCCTGATGTTTAAAAAACAATCAGTAATTTCTGTTCACACATTCAGTTTTAGTTGAGCATTTGCCTGCAAATGTGTTCATATCTTTTCCTGGTATTTAAGAGTGGTATTATTAATTTTGCATACTAATCACAGATTCCCGTCTCATTCCTCTTCCTGTTTTCTCCATAACCCACTCCCCATCCTTTTCTCTGAAAGGGCCAGGACTCTTATGGAGAGTCAGCAAAGCCTGGTACTTTCAGTTGAGCCATAACCAAGCCCCTCTGTCCATCATCAAGGCTGATTAAGGCGTTCCACCATAGGAATGGGCTCCAAATAGCTATCTCATGCACCAGTGGTAGGTCCCCATTCCACTTCAGAAGTCCCTAAATTCTCTTCTTCTTTCCTTCCTTCCCTCCTTCCTTCCTTTCATTAATTCATTCATTCATTCATTCTTTCTTTCTCTCTTTCTTTCTTTCTTTTTAAAAAGATTTATTTATTGTGTTTACAGTGTTTTGCTTGAAGGCCAGAAGAGGTCTCTAGATCTTATTATAGATGGTTGTGATCCACCATGTGGTTGCTGGGAATTGAACTCAGGACCTCTGGAAGAACAACAGCCAGTGTGCTCTTAACTGCTGAGCCATCTCTCCATTTAAAAAAAAAGGAAATAAAAAATTCATATTGGTATATATATAATGGACTAATAAAATTTGAAGTGATTTATGGGAGTAGAAGGATGTATGAGATGGGACATGCTCAATGTAAAGATATATTTATATGACAATATCCTTATGTTACCCATTACCATGCACAGTGTACATTTATATAATTAAAATGTTTTAGTTCTCTAAAAGATGAGTGGTATTATTTGGCCCTCAAAATATACCTTGAATTTATCTTTATGTGCCAGAGTTAGTCATTTCTCTCCACCCCTACTTGTTAATTAATGATGGGTATTTCCAGAGCTGCTGTCTGCCCAGCAAATTCTCTGCACTAGAAGCTATTATTGCCATGTGTAAGTATGTGCTGAGATTTTTGTACTGAAATAGACACTAAATTGATTATTGTAAAAGTAAGTTAAAATCTTTTATTTTAAACCCTCTATTTCATTTTATGTGAGTATATCTTGATTGCTTATGACCCAAGAGAGAGCAATACACACCTCCTAGTTTTAAAGAGAGACAATTACAGAAATATAAAATGAAAAATGATAAGATTAAGTAAAAGTTAATGTTCACTAGGATTTTATCATTTCCTTTCTGTTTTATATGGTGGCAGGAAAAAAAATGTAACCTCTGCTAAATAATTCTGAATACAGTGTGGTATCTGTAGCACTGCTTCTACAACATGTACGTTGTGTTAAAACACTAAAAGTACACATCAGATTCAGAAGACTGAAAAGTAGAAACTGGAGAATTAACATTGAAATATGCTGGTAACAAGCAGGTGACCAAGCCGCTGCCTGTTTTCTCTGACCCATGAAATTTTCACTCATTTCTTAACAACAATGCAGTTTATGTCATTGAGCAAATGGAGAGACACTCTGTGGCTCACAACCTCATAGTAGCTTCCTTTCCCTGTCTTGTGTCATGTGTGTAGAAACTTGATCCCACTGTCTTTCTTATTCAGTCGTATAACCACTCTTATGCTCATTCATTCAACGGTATGCGTTTTAGAGCCTCTACATCTTGGTGGTCCTAGGGGATGTGGACTCACAGTGGTAAGATGGAGTTCATGAACTGCCTGAGACAAGAGTGGAGTTCCTCTGCAAGGTTCTTGCTGAGCCTTGTGGAACATGTTCAAGGCTTCTTTTATTTCTTATAGCCAAATTTAAATCCTTTATTTCTGAAACAAATTGTGCTTCTTTAACATCTCTGTGAATCTGCATATTTAGGTAGTAGGAGCTTCCAAATACCTAACACTAAAAAACAAGTTAATAATACACATTTATGTTATTTATTTATTATTATCAAATTTAGGGTGACAGCATGAAAGCAATATATAGATTTTAGACCTGAAGCCAGGATGTTTCTGCTAGATCTAGTGAAAATGGAACCCCCATGTCTCACTAGGTGATTATTGAGCATGAGAACAGGTTGCTCAAGACACACATTAGCAAAGGGTAGATGTAACTTGGCTGTGGGACAGCATACAATCAGAGGCTCTGCTTGAGTAAACCAAAATATTGTGACTGTCAGAAGAATCCATTTATCTATATTTCAAGGTGTAATTAAATAGTGTTTCCTGGTCTATATGGCTGCTTTTGTACATTTTTTCAAGCTAGTGGGATCTTCAGCATGAGAATGGTGACTGCCACTCTTGGTTAGGACCAATATCAGTCAGTGTTGGGACTATCAAAGTATTGGAACTATTAAGGAAATACACAAATCTGACTGTGGTGATGAAGTAGGTGAATTAGACTTTTAATTCAGCAAAGATTTTGTATCTTGAGAATGTAAGGAAAACTGGCTGGTCCGAAGCAGAGGTGGGCTGGAGAAACATTTTTCTTATGGACACCCGCCATTTTTCTTGAATGAGGAAAAGTGGGGAAATTAATGTATCTTAGTTTCACAATCACAGAAAACACCCGTCTGTGCTGAAAGAGCAATCTCAGGACCAGAAAATTTATTGAGAAACATGCTGGACTGTTGGGCGACATAGATGGATAAGATTTTCTAAGATATTATTTATCTGATTTAACGGAAATTCCATATTCAAAGAAGAAACATAATATGATTAACTCTCAGCCTGGATAGACTGATGAGGTAAGAAATTATGTGGCTTATGAGAAAAGCCCCTACTCTTGTGGGTCTTGGGCTACACTGCTGGTTCTGTGCTAGTATTCTTTCTCTCAGACTGTGTGTGAAGTATAGAGAGCTTTCCGTGGTAAGCCCTCTCACAGGAGATCAGAGAGCATGCAGACTGGAGATGAGCCGTGATTATGAAAGAGATCATATAGCTTTGTTGAAAGGGACTGCACATCATACAGGGCTGTTTATCTAGATGTTTCATTCAGATTTGCCAAAACTTGAAGGAACTATAAAATCTCATTGACAAATTGAGATAAATAAACTATGGTATATCCAGGTAATGGAATATTATTCAGTAAGGTGAGGGAGAGAAGTAGCAGACTTTATAACTCTGAACAGAAAACAGTATTTTAAATATTTACAATTTAATATGAAAATTCAAATATTCAAATATTTAAAATCAATATTTTATGGCAAGGAAAAGCAGTCAGTGTGAAAATTAAAAATAGTGTGGGTCTAGCTGTGACTTCTGGAAACAGAAACTTCAGGAATACAAAGGATGTCTGAGGATGCCAGGGGTGAAGCCATGGGGTGAAGATGAATGTCAAGCTGTGCAGTATTTTACACAGGATTGCTATTTTTTTAATGAGGAATAGACATATCCATCTTTAATATTGTCAACAGAGGAGGTCAAAAATAAACACACAGAGTCATCTGATTATCTGTGAAACAAGCAAAGACACTTCAGTACAGAAAAGATTATTATTTCAGCAAATGATACTGGAACAATTGGACATTTACACCTAAAAATGTTTTTAAGTAGACTAAAGCAATGCAAAATTAATCATGAATACAAACATAAAATACAAAACTTTTAAGGAGAAAAATAAGGTGGTTCTTATTGAAATTAATTATTTCTTTCTTTAACAATATGTCACTGGAGTAGTGAAAAAGCAACCCATGAGCTAGGAGAAATATTTATAAAATATCTTGCAAATGGAACACAAGTCAAATAAAAAGAAGTCATCCAAATTTACAAAGAACTCTTTCTTTCTTTTTTTTATTATGAATAAAGTCTTATTTTTTATCCATGTATACCCTTGTACAAATTCCCTCCCGCCTCCCACCCCTCTCACCCCTCCCAGTCACTGTCTCTTCTCTCCATCTTTTTATCTCCTCTCTAGCAAAGGCAGGAGGTCCCAAGGTGGCTTAGTTCAGCATCCACTCCAGGCACATCCGCTTTCCTTATATCAACATCAAGATTGAGTCAGGTGTTCCTCTGGAAGGAGTGGGATCCAAGGTGCCCATCCAAGGTGATTCAGATCCTAAGCTGTTCAGTGGTTGTGGTTTGCAGCTTGGAAATACTTTGCTTTTTGTTTAAAGTTTATTTCTGGGATTGTGATACTTCACTCAGGAGGATATTCTCCAAATCCATCCATTGCTTGCAAATTTTAGAATATCATTTTTTCTTACTGCTGAGTAGTAATCCATTGTATAGATGTACCACAGTTTGTTAAGCCATTCTTCAGTTGATGGGCATCTAGGTTGTTTCCAGGTTCTTGCTATTACAAATAATGCTGCTATGAACATAGTTGAACTAATACCTTTGGAATGTGAATGTGCCTCTTCAGGGTATACACCCAGAAGTGGTATTGCTGGATCCTTGGGGAGAGTGATCCCAGTTTTCTGAGAAACTGCCATACTGCATTCCAAAGTGGCTGAACAAGCTTACACTCCTACCAACAATGGAGGAGTGTTCTCCTTGCTCTGCAACCTCTTCAGCATAGGCTGTCATCTGTGTCTTTTATCTTAGCCATATTGTCAGGTGTAAGGTGGTATCTCAAAGTCATTTTGATTTGCATTTCTCTCATGGCTAAAGATACAGGACTGTTGTAGTAAGTTTTTCCTGGCCCGTTTTGGGTCCACAGGTTTGTGCCTGGCGCGACCTGCGCCTTTTGTCCCCCAAAGAAATGAAATCACATGCTTATATCTTTTACACTGTTTGGCCCATATCTTAAGCACATTACTTGCTAGCTCTTTCTTCTTAATTCAACCCATTCCTATTAATCTGCCCACTACTGGCTGGTACCTCTACATGTCTGTTCCTCTTGGGGGTCCGATGGAGAGTGACTTGACTCCACCCTCCTTCTACCTGGCTGCCTCTGATTCTCTACCCACTTCTACAGTGCCTTACATAGGCCCAAACAGTTCTTTTATTTACATTATACAGAGAACATTCCACTACATTTCCTCTTTTCTGTCTAATTAAAAAGGAAGGTTTCAATTTCCATATAGCAAAACTACAACAGGACAACTCTCAAGCAGGAATTACAGTCACAATATCCAGTCTATTTGTATTTACAAAATTAAAGAGAATATTCCATTATCTACCTTATCATTGTGAGTCTAAAGTTTCATATCTAATATACCTTTTAAACTAAAAAGAACTATACCTATAATTATTAAACCTTCAACCACATCAAACACCACAGAAGGATATAATATTATGCAAATAAACAGGAAGTCCAAGCAACTTCCAAAGTCTAGAAAATGACAGAGATGACATTTATCTGCCTGGACAGTCACCCAAAGTTCCTTTGTAACGTTGGAGCATCCATCTTCAGCCTTTATGGCCCAAAGTCTCTGGCATACCTTTCAGTGATGCAGGAAATCTGACACAGTCCATCAGTCACTTCTCCTTGTGTCAAGAAGGATGCCTGGCAATGTTTTCTGCAAAGCAGGAACCTGAAGGACCATCTCGGCTTGTTCTCCCAACATTCAGAGGTCACTTTCCTATGGAACCTGCATGTCCAGTGTATACAGCATAATATCAAGCAGTCAATACCAGAACAGTTTCTTGTCCAGTGGCTAACTGTTGCCACAAAGTAAATTCCACATTAAGTTTCTTCAATGCCCATTCTTTTCCTGAAATACATTGGTGCTACCAGGAGTAGAGCTGTCTCACTGTCCAGAAAAGTCTAAGTTCTTGAAATATCTTAAATGCCATATTCTGCATGTCTTTGAAGTGTTTGAAGACTACCTATCTAACTGAAATATATCTTTGCATACCTACAAAAACCTAACTAACATGACTATAAGTTTGCTTATCATAGTTGACTATTAATCTGCATTTCTCAATTACACATTACAATTTTAAATGAGTTACATCAGCATCATACCTTAATCAA